>JBCJKH010038255.1:0-18230 GCA_039877255.1 Loriculus beryllinus | reverse complement strand
TTATAGTTGCAGAAATATTTTATAAACTCGTTTTGTCCTCTCTAGCAGTGGCTTTGCAGCTATAAATGGAAAATCATTCATGGGTAGGATGCCAGTTTGTTCTTTGATGTACAAATCATTTTTCTGTGCAACAGTCCCTGAGCAGGCATGAGTTTGTCAGGCACAGAAATATGGAAGACCCATGGGAGTTTCTGCTTGCAGAACAGGGGCAGTACCAGCTTCAGCCTACCTTTTAATGTCTTTGTGGAGCCCAGTTCAAAGTTTGCTGTGGAACATCAGGAGCTGCACTGGTAGCATCAGTGTGTTCGCATAGATACCTATAGCCGATGTGGGTCTTCTGGATGGGACAATATGCATCTGTTTGCGTAATGAAACCATAAGAAATGCTGCTAAGAATGCTCTAGCAGTAAAAGTCCATTAAAGTTGATAAGAATATTGGTATTCCCAGGTTCCCCATCCTCCTTGTATGTCAAAGTTTCTAGCCATCTTCATGACTGTTCGCTTGATTCTCTTCAGTCTCTTTTATTTGGCAAGAGAACAAACTAGAACATAGTGCTCCAGATGTGGTTTCATATGCACTGAATAGAGGACAGTAATCATGTCCCTTGACCTGTTGGCTATGGTCTTGCTAATGCAGTCCAAGACGTGGTTAGTCTTAACTACCGCAGAGACACACTGCTGACTTTGTTCAGTTTGTGGTCCACTGGATCCTCTCCTGGAGAACTGTTAGTCCCACCCTGCACTCCTCTGTAAGTATATCCTCTCCCAGATGCAGGACCTTGTGTTTATCTTTTTGGAACATCAAAACAGATGTGTCTGTTATGCACTCATTCAGCTTGTTGAGGTCTCTCTGAATGGCAGTTATATCTGCCAGTATACCAACAGCCCCCTTGATTTGTTGTCACCTTGTACTTCCTAAAGGGTCTCATCATGCAGGTCATGGATGAAAAAATTAAGTAATATCAGCCCTCGTACTGAGCCATGGGAAGGTCCCTTCCAACCCTTACTTTTCTGTGACTATGAATCATGTGCTAATTTGACTTCACCTATTAGCTACCCTTTGAGGCCAATGATATAGCCAATTTTTTAACCCACCTTGTAGTCCACCTGTGTCTCCGCAATTTGGCTCCAAGGACCGTAGGAAACTGTATCACAGGTCTTGCTAGAGACAAGGATAACAACACCTACTACTCAAACCTCACCCAGACGGCCTGTAATATAGTTGTAGAAGGTGATCAGTGGCTAGACACAGCTTGCCCAAGATGCCCAACATGGCTGTTCTCAACAACGTTATTGCACTGTATGAATGGAAGTGGTTTCTGTAAGTATTTGCTCCACAATTTTCCCAGCAACTGAGAGCAGGTTGGTCAGCTTATCACCCAGGTCTTTCTCCTTGCAGTTTTGTGAGGCAGACATATTTATCTGATCACTGTGTCCTTCCAAGAGGGATGGAGAATGTCCTTCCAATGACATTTGCTAGCAGTCTTAGTACTCTCAGATGTATTCTCTCCAATCCCATGAACTTGTATTACATTTCCAGCTTGTGTAAATAGACCCTCACTTGGTTCTTGCTGCTTGATATGAAGTTCTGTGATGCCTGATAGCAGACCTTGCCAGTAGAAACAGACAAAGAAGACATTGAGTACCCATGTGCTGTGTCACAAGGTCACCTGCTGTATTCAGCAGCCGGCCTAGCTTTTACTCAGTCTGCCATTTGGCTGCAAAAGTGTCATTACCCTTGACATCCTTGCACGCAAGCATCAGCCCTCTAATTCCATCCCTGCATCCCTGGGTGATCCTCTTGTATTCCTCCTCGTCGTGTCCCCACTTCCACTTCCCATACGTCTCCTCTTGGTTGTTGAGCTCAGTCATATTCACAGTGCCACTAAGGCAGGCCCTTGCTATACTTTCCTGTTTATGTGCAAATAGGGTGTCTGACTGATTCAGGTCTTGCAGAAAGGTTGTAGGGCACTTTCAGCAACTTCACTGCTTTCCTTTTGACCATGTGGTAGTGGTGGGTAGGGCTATGGGACACTTGTAGAAATAACCACTTTTCTGGTGGAGGCACTTGTAAGCTAAGCAGATGAACACTGACCTTTTATCAGGGGAGTATTAATTTAAGAGTAGACAGTATAACCCCTTTGATGCTGTGTGAGACCATTATTGGAGTACTGTTAAATGAACGTAGCAAACCTGGAAAGGGTTTCGAGGAGGGTACAAGTTCTAGCATCAGTCTCTAAAAACATGGAGCTTTAATAGCTCAATCTATTTTGTTTATCTGGGAAAAAGTTAAGAAGTAATCTCTTACCATCACAGTCTAGAAGTATCTACGATGTATTTACTTTTTTCCGCAACTTGTTATTTCACAGCTCTTTAAATTTCACACAGGAAGAGTTTCCCAGCTTGGGAATTGACATAAACCAGCAAATTATACAAGTAAAGTACAAGCAGGTAGCGGATTGCTGTGAATGTTGTCCCCTGTTAATTGAAGACCTTGTATTGAAACTGGATTTAAAACAGGGCAAGGAGATATGCCCATGTTTAAAAAGAACTTATAGATTTGATGCAGAATTTGCATTAGGTACCATGACATTGTGTCAAGGGAACTCAGACTGGAAAGTCTCTGCAGCATTAATATTTATGAATTGAAGAGCACAGCTTTCCCCTGAACTGAGTTCTTAGGACCTCATCTTTCACTGTTATGCAGGTGGTACATTCTGTTCAATAGAGATATTGTACAATTTCCGCAGCTGTTTTCTGCATTTCAAAAATGTATTGGAGAACTAAAGTGAGATCAAAGAAGGGTAGTAAGAATGACTGAGGATATGAAAAAAAAAACCCTCTTCTGAAAGATTAGGTCTTTTCTTCACTTTAGAGAGAAGGTTAAGAAAAGTGATGCAGTAAAGTAGTGGTCTAGGTACAGTAGATTAGATGACCGTGTTCTCTGTCATCTAACATGAGCTCAGGAACATCAAGGAAAATTAAAAGGTAGCATTCAAAACTGATAACCCTCCCCCCTCCTACAACCTGTAATTACCTCTACTTATAAAACTTGTAATTAGAGTGTGGAACTCACTGCCAAGTCACAAAGGCCAAGAATGTAACAAGATTAAAAAGAGTATTGTGTTTTTTAGGGATAACAAGAATATTCGGAGTTATAATTGGAGCATAAAAATAATAGAAGAGCTATTAAGTCTCAAGTTTCAAGGTGGAAACCAGCTTTCTATCTTGTAGAATAAGATGATCAGAAGGCTGGAGCACCTCTCTTATGAAGACAGGCTGAAAGAGTTGGGCTTGTTCAGCCTGGAGGAGAGAAGGCTGCATGGTGACCTTCTAACAGCCTTCCAGTACCTAAAGGAGGCCTACAGGAGATCTGGGGAGGGACTTTTTACAAAGGCGTGTAGTGATAAGACAAGGGGGAATGGCTTTAAACTGAAAGAGGGGAGATTTAGATGTTGGGAAGAAATTCTTCATTATCGGGGTGGTGAGGCACTGGCACAGGTTGCCCTGAGAAGCTGTGGCTGTCTTGTCCCTGGCAGTGTTGAAGGCCAGGTTGGACGAGGTTTTGAGCAACCTGATCTAGTGAAAGGTGTCCCTGCCCATGGCGGGAGGGTTGGAACCAGCTGGTCGTTAAGGTCCTTTCCAACCCAAACCATTCTATGATTTTATGATTCTAATTTCTTCTCTACATAGAGATATGTTTCTAATTTTAAAAGTAAAAGTAATTTAAAAGAGACTGAAAGGAAGGTTGGTGGTGGGGCAGTTAAATCAAGAATTGTTATAGTAGTTGTAATATGGACATGATGGAATAACATCACATTTTAAAGTGCACTAGGTGGATGCACTTTGGAACAACAATTTTGAGTTTTCAACCAGTTTTATAGCTATGTAAGGTTCTACTTCAGGCTTTGTAAGCCAGAACTGAGCAGTGTAAAAATATTTACACATTTCCTACTACCTTACCATCACTTCCTATGTGCCTCCATCTCCACTTTCTCCACTTCAGCTTCTCAACCACCTTGTAATGAGAAAGCTGCTGTAAATTTTCACATAATCACAGAAGTAAGATTGCCCCTTGAACCGCATGCAGGAGGAAACCATCAGATTACTTTGAATGGGTGTGTCCCAGCATTCTGACTGGCAAACTGCTGGTGTTCCTGACCTTTGCTAAGCTAAAAGAATGTAATTTTTAACCTGCACATGCATCCCACGTGTAGTCTTCTGCAAAACCGTCTCTGGTCACTGCTAGCTTCATTAGTACCTGCCACCAGCAGTATCATGAGCAACCTGAATTACTGTGTGTGCCTTTGAGCAAAGGATCCTCATTACTGTGCTAATGCATGTAATTGACAACAGAAGTTCATGTAGAGAAGGTTACGTACTGAGTACATTTTTTCTGTAAGTGTAATTGCTTTTGTCAGTGTTGGCCACACTTTTATATTTTTGAAGTCAGATCAAGTCTATGAGAGGAACAATTCCATTTAGCATATACAGAACGTTGATACCTGGTTTGTTAATGTATTATTAAAATAGGGGGGGAAAAAAAAAGATGGGAAGGGATGAGTATCATTAAATGATCTTTGATCAAGGCTCATTTGAATGAACTCCAACACTTGTACTATAATTAAAAATGTAGTGACTGTCCTTGCTCAATGTTTTATGCATAGATAACTAAGGTATGTACCATAAACTACATATAACTGTGTGGTCAAAGGACACTTTACTGTGTATCTTATCAGTAGTAGTATAATAACTTTATGATAAGAATTTTTCCTTTTCTGTTGTGTTTCTGTGGACTTCATGAAGATTATCATAGTTTTGTTATGTTAATCAATATGGAGTTGTTTTTTTTTTAATTGCTTCCTAAATATTAAAATTTAAAGCAAATATTATAATGATTTAATTAGTATGCTTTCTGAAAGCATGATTTTACTTATATTTCAAGCCGATAAGTCTCTTATGCCTGATTTAAAAATGTGTCCACTGAAAGAAAAAGATAAAATTGAACAGCAAAAGCTGGGACATAAAAGACAGGTCCATTCTGAATACTATAGCCATATTATCTTTTATTCCTTTCCCGTGTAAAGGTTTTGAGACCATATGTGAGACTTTCTGGCTTTGAATATATGTGGAGAGCATTCCAAAGAGTCTGATTATAAGGAGCTGGGGTCTCAGTATTCTGTTAGTATTCATGCAGAGTTAGGAAGTAATTCAAGTCTGTAAAGAGGTGCCATTTTAGGTGGTAAGGGTATCCTGTTTGGCCTCCCACTGCATAAGAGCAATGTGACTGCTGTGCAGTCATCTGCTGTCTGCTTTGTCATCTTCCTTCGTGGAAGCCTCAGGTATGCCGTTATCTGAAATTATTCATGCATCTAATAGTTTAGACACCTGAATAATTCTGGTTTTTTTCAGTAACTGTGTTCCTGTAAGATGTTATGTGTATGTTCAGTTTACAGTGGATTTTCAGATGTTCTATGAATGGACACAGAATCATAACCAGATTGATGTGGATGTATCATTGTGAGACACTTATAACTACCTAACTCATGTCTACACAGAAAATAAGGATGTATCTAGATGTCATTCTCAAGTCTGTTTGTGTCAGTGAGCCACTGTTATCCTAATAATTGTTTAGCTCTGCTGGGCTTCCAGGAGTATGCTCACCTGAAAACTCTGTCCTTTAGCCCTTCCATTTCTGCTGTGTGTTAGAAACTACCTATGATCATGTCTTGTTGAAGATCTGCTGGCAGACTTATTCAGAATTATTTTTTTTTTTTACCTTTCCATATAACTTTCACTGTCTTTTAGAAGCAGCAAATCCGAGATGAGAAAGATATGGTTGTGCCGGAGACTAAAGACTCTGCTTTCCAAATGCAAAGCGTGGTGTACAGCTTTCATCCTGGCTGTTCACCCTGGCTTAAAGAAGAGTGAGTCTTACTGGAGTTATTTTGACAATCGCTTTTGACCAACCCTCAGTACTACTGTGGACATTTATCATGAGGGAGGGTATGTCTGAAGAAGCACCTGGCACAGTCTGGCAGAGGACAACAACATTCCACTTGGGAATGAAACATTGTCCTGTGGTGAAAGTACTAAAATACTTGGGTGGTTAGAGCCTTGCAAAAGAAGGGATGGTATGTGTTCTAAACTCTGTGCATTAAGGACAGGCACAGCTCTTGCTTTTTAGGACAGAAGGTCTTCTGTTTACCAGGCTAATGGTACTCTGAGTACATCCACCCTCTGAGATGAGGGGTGTGTAGATTTGAGCACAAGACTGCATGGACACCAAAATGGAGTCCTCTAATAACTTTTATTTAAAAATAATGTTCAACAGTAAAGTGATTCTTGAGGGTACCGGTGTATTCTTGAGCCTTGATAGCTTAAATTCTCATTTGCGATTTCATTTTAAAATGAAATTGTGATTGAAGCATTCTGAGTATGTCACTACCGGTTAGGGTAATTTCGTGTGAGGGAGGAGTACTGGAGTCTAAATCCTGCTCTAAAAGTAATTTCTGTATGTATTGTGTGAAAGGACACTGTTATACTAGGGCATAAAATGTGTATTTTATGTGAGGTGAAAAGGAATAAAGTTACCTGCATTTAAGACAGTGATATGAAAAAAAACAGGTATTGAAGGAGCTAGTAGCAGTGTGGAACATGCTGCTAAAACTCTGTTTTAGATGGTACGAAGTAGAAGCTATAGACAATTGATAGGTTGATGGAGCTGGAAACTGGGAAAGACTGAATGGCTTGGACTGCAAGAAAGTGAGAAAAAACAAAAGTGTACCCAGCACTGCTTAGGCTAGAGAATGGTGACTAGGACTTCTTTCTGGATGACACCCAAGAAGGAAACTGGTGACAACCATCACTCTCTCTGCTTCCACAAATAGCAGGGGCAGATAACAGTATTCTGCTTCTGCAGACTTTGATTGTGATGCTTAGCCTGATAATATTTAGTACTTCAGAAACTATATTTAAAATACATGTGAGAAGGCCTGTGTAGACAGTTCTAGCTAAGGTCAAAGGCTGAGATATATAGGACTTTCTCTAAGAACTGTGCCCTCTGTTACTATGTAGAGTTTGGTTTATCTCCTCACTTGGGGAACCTCTGTGTCTTTCACTCTTGTTATTCTTGCTTCACCCAGAAGCAGCAATATGTTGTTTTAGTTAGGTGATCTAGCAGTGACGTACATAATTTTGACTTAATTGTTCAAGATAAACAGTCATCTTGCTGTAACACTTCAGTGAGATATCAACCGTGCTTCCAGAATGGTAACCAACAGGAATGTGCACAACAGTATGCTGACGTCATACAAATTTAAGCTGTATAAATACAAACAGGAACAGGCTGCCCAGGGAAGTGGTGGAATCACCGTCCCTGGAGATATTTAAAATACATGTAGATGTGGTGCTTAGGGAAATGGTTTAGTGGTGTACTTGGCAGTGTTAGGTTAATGGTTGAAGTCCATCATCTTAAGGGTCTTCTCCAACCCAAATGATTCTGTGATTCTAAAAATAGATTTGATATTTAGTGGGATAAAGTAATATGCATTAACAGTTCCCCTTTGGGAACTGTGGTGATCCTGTTGCTGCTGTGCCATCAGTTTGCCTTGGATCGTAACATTTCTCTCTTTGAAGCATTGGTGAAGAAAATTCCAACAGGTAAGACAAAAAGCCAATTCTGAGTCTTCCAAATGTTTTGAAATTCTCAAGCGTTCAGGTGACTCATTATTGTAGGATTCTTGGGAGAAAGTTGCCCAGGCCTGCTTAGTTTTCAGTGCTTATTTTTAATTGCTTCTCTTCAACATCATCCTTAGCTAATCTTGGAAAAGGAAATACATCACCATTATTTTATGGTACAAAGACATACTTAGCTGTGTTCTGAGCACAGAGCAGAAACGCGATGAACACCTCTGTCTTTTCCTGCATGATTAACAATCTTGTTATCTGTGTTTTCTGATCTAATTGATATTCTTGCCACCTTTGCAGCCAACATTCACAAAAGCTAGGATTTCTTTTACTCCTGATTTTTATTAGAAAAAAATTGTTGTCCTTAGTCCTATCAAACATGGAATTATTCTGTCTATAATTTTAATTTCCCCTGTTAGCTAGTTTTCTTAACTTCTGTTTTACATTTCTTGATGCCTTATTTAATTACTGTTCTTTGCTGTCTGTCTGCAGGGAAATTGGGTATATCTGTATTACTAATACTTAAAAAAAGATAAATGTGAGAAACTTACTACATTTTGAAAATGTGTGAAATACATGGGCTGAAGGTAGTGTCTCTGTAGTTTGAGACCTCATAATTTCTATTCTGTAGTAGAAGAGAATAAAACAATGTTATATTGCTGGCCATACAAATGCTTTTTGTCTTGTTTCATAGAGGATAAGATTTCTGGTGAAATAGGAGATTTAAATTCATTATTGTGACAGTTGAAGTCCATTTTTATGTGTGCAAAAAGTACCTGTCTGAGGACACTTACAGGCATGAGGGACCAGCATTTTGTGGCACCATTTTGTGCCTTACCCCTGAGAGGTCCACTGCCACCTTTGGGGCAAAGGTGGCTGATGCACTTCTTGATGTGTCTGCTACAATTTTTAGCTTTGAACACTAAGATGAAGTGATTTCAAGGCTGAATTGTTTTAGCTGAGTTTTCCATGAATGTAGTGAGTATTAAGTTATAAAAATATAATTTAGTTATGGTTTCTTTAAATCCTGTGCAAGTAAGGAGAGGCAAAGTATAGTGACACCAATTTCGCCAACCACCTCTAATAATTCACAAGAGAAGCTGTTATGTTTGCTGCCATTCTTGTCATATTATTGTGTGCTTTTGTGTTTGTTCCCACAGTGCTTCACAAGGCTCACTTCTAATTTCTCACATCCAGGATTTTCTTCACTGAATTCAAAAGGATTTCCATTGCCATAATAGAGATTTAAATAAGACCATTTCAGACTCATCTATGCAGTTGCAGTCTTACTGTCCTATTGCTTTTTATGATTCCCATTGCATACTTTATTTTGCTGGAGCAAATGGGGCTTCCCCCTCTCACCTGTACCAGGATCAAGAGATAACAGAGCGAAGACTTACCTGCCTTGAGGGTCATATTGCTGAAAAATAGACTTAAATAAGTACAGTCAAATATCTTGTACTTAATTTTATTTTTAATTTTGGTTTTCAAGTTACATCCTATTGCTCGCATATATTTTTTTAATTTCATTCTTTTATTTCGGGCGTGGGTCCATGGTTATCCATACTGCTGAACTTTGCATTTTGACAGGAAATAATAATTAGTGAAAGGATTATATATAGTAGAAGTGTAATTCATTGCCTGCTCTGATTTCAGTATTATACATTGCAGATAACAGAATGTCATAACATGTTGAGATCTGCTGTATAATACCATGCAAACTGGCATGATGTCTTTTAAGAGTGTGATAAGGAATCATAGAATGCATTAGAAGTGAATGGAAAAGCTTTCCTTTTAAACTAGTTGTCACTGTAATGAGTCTGTTCTTAACTTCTAAATGTCATAATAATAGTGTTAGTAACAATGAATGCTATACAAGGCCCAAAAGCTAAACAGCTTTCATAGTTTATAAAGTTAGAAGTTTCATCTCACAAGCAATGTCTGATTCCCTTGTGTATTAAACGATATACACCTTCCACTCAGTGTGCAGGAACAGTGTGCAGTGTGCAAGATATTACTTACTGGTTCCTTCATACAGATACAAGGTGGCAGAAATCTGTTTTGTATCCAAACTCCACTGTGTATGTTTTCAGTATGTCTTCATACCCTAACAGGATGAGTATTACATTCTGATGGACCAAGTGTCCACTGTATATGGACTGTACCTACTAGTTCAGGACTCTGTATTGCAAATGTAAAAAATTATTAAATTGCTTTTGATTCCAATGTTTCCTGGTGTGCCTTCTCATACATACACCTTCTCTTACATCAGCAAATAGGATACCTTTTCTCTGACCCCTCCGGAAATATCTGAAGGTGGGACAGTTGAACATTGTTGCCTCCTTGGTTTGGTGATGACATCTATTTCTCCTAGAGATGTGGTTATGCATTGCCAAGAACAAAAAAGGTGCTCCTAAAACTTTTTGTATGTAACAGCAGTATTGCCTTCCATCAAAGTTTATGGCCTTGTAAGACTCACTGGCTCTGGCAAGGTGATAATCTTACTCATTTTTCTTCTGTGTGAAAGGGGAGGGACAATAGAGAAATAGTGTATTAAAACTTTCCAGTATAGTCCTGCATACAGGTTCCTGGAAATGTGACTTGACCCAATGGTACTGTATTATGAAAAAGAGGGGTTTTGTGTCTTTCAAACACTGTGGAGTTTTTGAAGAAATATGGAATGCATAAAGGCCAACAGGCACGGTCATAGTGTGAAGACACAGTAGTGCACAGACTTGTGGATGTTAGCTGGCTTGAGTTCTTCAAGTCATGCTAAGATACCTAGGCTATGCGTTGATTTGCTTTGAATGTTGTATGCTCTGGAAATCAGGAGGGGAACCTCTTGGAGGTAGATGCTAGGGCAATCAGGAAGTGTAGAAGTTGATAACACCACTGCTACAGGATATTCAGTAAAAGTATGTGAAGTGCTAGTATGGATGAGGTTTTTTTTTTTTTCATCTATCTTTCTTCTAGTATTTCTTCTGTCTTCACAACAAACACTTTTGATGGATCTATAGATCTTCCCTTGAACATGGACCATCAGTTTTCCTATAATAACACCTGTTTTTCTAATGAGTCTCTGTATGCCTGACTGGGCTGTGACTGAATGCCACTGTGGAGGGAGGAGGTCTTCTACCCTCCCTGCCTACTTCTACCCACACAGTGCATTTCATGCTCCCCTGCTTTCTTGCATTGATGTTGGAGCCCATTAGAACTGTGGCTGATTTATTCCTGTCGTTATAGAACTAGACTAGCAAAGAAATAACCAAACTCGGTGCACAGACATACCTTGTCAAAACTTATATTAACTGACAATGCATTAAGTAAAAATCTCCCAAGTTTTACCAGTTTGTCTATGATACCATGGTTAAAGGTAGATTATGTTCTGCAAATAAGTGGTGCAACTGAGGATATCCTACTGTTGCTTTCTAGACACATACTATTGCCTTCTGTTATAATTTATCTCATCCAGGACTTCAGCTGGCAGTTTCTCGGAACACTTCCTACTTTCTTCTGACAAAATCAGCTAAATAATTTCAAATATTTTATTTAACAATGTGAAGTGGGTTAGCTGATGTGGTTTGAAGCAGGCTAGGAAGCGCTTCACCTAGTTTAGTGCAGAAGAATTGGTAGAGGAGTGCTTTCACTGAAAAGCATTAACTCTTCTGCTAGTGAAACCTGCATTTCGTAAAGCAATTGAAGTTTCACTTTACTAAAGGAGACTGACTCCCTCCATTGCTACAGCAGTCCATTTTGCACAACTCTACATGTAATCTCCAGTGGCAGCATGGTGATGGGTAGCTGGGAATCACTGTACCTATGGCTGGCACAGGGTATGTCTAGTCTCATTTCTGCCTCTATACTGCTGTGGATTGATGGCAACTGTCATGTCTACCTGTGCCGGTTGAAAACTTCCTCTCTCCTGATTGCAACTAGCCTGTAGATCTGTAAGTATTTCCTAACCTATTTAGCAAGACCTATTATTTAAATCCTTTAGGGCAAGCTACCTATCTTGACCAAAATGGGTTAGGGACTCCTTATGTGTGTAAATCTGGAAGTGGCAGCCTATTGCTGTGTACAGCTGGATTACAAAGTGGGTTCAGACTGCTATCCTGTGTGGCTAGACTGCATTCAGTACCTAAAGCACACTTCTTTAGAGGTACTTTTAATATTTTGACCAATTTATAGATACGTTTTCTTTCCTTTTTTCAAGTTAGTTGTACTTCAGGTAGCAGCATGTTCTCTGAATTGTATTCTATTCTTTGTCTCCCTAGGCCTCTTTGGCCTCTTTGGAGACAGACGACCTGATCTTGTCTCTGAGTCACAGGTCGCTGAAGGCTGGAAGAATGCATAGAAGTTATATACTCTGTGTTTGCCCTTTTTGTATGCTTTCCCTTAGCATCTGCTAATAGCTGCTGTTGGGAATTGGATACTAGGCTAAAGAGATCTTTGTTTTCACCTGTTATAGCTGTTCTTAGGGTTTATTCCTGTATGGCTCCAGGAGGACAGCAGCTACTCTGGGGCTTTGCAGCACATTGTCCAGCATGGAGATAGTTTTTATTTTTTTGGCCATACACAGTCAAGAAGGGGGAAAAGTTCAAGAAAAGTCAGTGTGAAGAAAAGCATTTGGCCTTTCCATATATAGAGGACACATAACGCATGTAAAAATTAAAGGACAGTGAGAACATGGAGTAAAAGCAATACAAAATGTTTACATAGGATTTCAAGAACAAATAGAGATGGTAATTTCTGAAACTTATTTTTGAAACTTTTGAAATCTTTAGCTAATAAAAACAAAAAGAAATACATTTTCTAAAAACTTGTGAGCCCACATTAAAAGGGCAGTGTTTTTACTAATGCACTAATTCACCTGTTTAAAATGCTTCAGTCATCAGATCCTGGAATTTAGAGTTGAAGTGTTAGTGTATATGTGTGTGCATGTGTGCATTTGTGGTTTGGGTGAAACTGGTATTTTTTCATTTGAATCAGACAAAGGTGGGGTCAGGGTGTTTTCTTCAGGCATTTATTTATCATAGCTTACAGTTTGGTTTGTTGTTTAAATAGTATGTGACTCCACCCATTCTCATTATTAACAAGCAGTGATGTAAGGCCTCTTTAGACAGTTCCTAAATTAACACTATTGAAGTCTGCTATCAAGTGGCTTTCTAATATTTTTAGAAGTAAGACTTTGGAGGGAAAGTGGTAAGCATTGTATCATGATTGCAGAAATATCTCTCTTTAAGGAAATACAATGTTGAAAGAAAATTCTAATACTAACCTGTACCTTATTTAATGGGAAAGACATTGTCCCCTTTCACTCCGTTCCTTCCAAACATCCTGTGTAGTTAGCCTGTGCAAGTCCAGGAATGCAACTACTGTGTTTTAGGATGTGTGGGTTTAATCTCCTGAAACTATTTCAAAGGAGTATGCAGATAGTAAGTGTAAGCATACCTTCATCTCCTTCTCAGACAGGCTACCAGAAGTGGTTGGTTGGTCATGCTGGAAGGAAATAGTGCTTTATTGCTAAGGGTGTCACAAATCACACCCAGTGTCTCCAATGCAAATATGGAGCTCCAGGAAGCAATCTGTTTCCTTCTGTCCCAGTATTCCCTGCAGGGTTCTGCAACTCTACCGTCTTTAGTCCAGAGCAGTAGCTGCAGCCAGAGGTTGGTTCTGAGATTTATGGGTGAAAAGGAAAATCAACCCCATTAACTACATCTGTATATGAAACTGGGTCATAAGCCCATGCAAATTTGTTTTGCTCAGAACTTGTCTATTAGGGCATTTCTAGATTTTCACAAGTCTTAAAATAGCAGCGAAGAGTGAGAGTGGGGTGGATGGAAATGAAGGTAAATTGTCAGTCTGTTTGGGAGTGCTGTCAGTATACTTCATACTACTGAAGTATATTTCTTACCTTTTTGGAGAATAAAACTCTGTGGTAAACCTAAAAAGAAAAAAAGCCATCATGTTGCAGGTTTCAGGTGGTGTACGCTGGAAATAAGTGCATTGCAGGGTTTGGTTTTATGTTCCAGTGTAACACACAGAATGTTTCCTGTCTCCTGTTGTAAACTTTTCCATTTCTCCTCAGTAGTGAAATCACCTGTTCTTTTGCCAGATGTAGATTTGCTGTCAGACTTAGAACAAAGATTCCTCAAACTCAGTGTGTGTAGCACCTGAGCAGGGAGCAGTGTATCCAAAAAACAGAAGGAACAGCTATGCACGGGAGAGGATTCATAGAGGTCAGGGAGGAACATTTCTTGTACATGACTAATAGTAAGGGATGGGCAAACCTTGTGTTGTTTTGAGGTTTTGTGAACCTTGTGAACTGTGCTTTTGGTTTCACAAGGTTTGTGAACTGTTCACTCTTCCACCTTGTCCTTGTTCCCATGGTATTTTTAAGGATGGAGGTTTTGTTCATGTTTGGTGGTTGGTTTGTTTGTTTGTTTTCTGTAAGAGATCCCTTTCTGTATGTATTAATGCTTGAACAACCTTTCCACTCCAGCAGGTTCTCAGGGTGTGAGCAGTTTCTGTCTATATCATCTCCTCTTTTTCTCAGTATTTGCATTTTAATGATATTTTCTTCTCAGTATTAAAGCACAATATGGGAAAGGGACCTTCTGGGTCAGTATCAAGAGCAGCTACAGATTATTCTTTCAGTAAATCTATATAGCTCCAGTTTAAAATGAATTATAGTTCTTAATCTAAATAATCTGGTTTTATATAATTCTATAGAATATTATTTTAAATTGTGTTTGTATAACATCTGACCTCTCTGCTCCTATTTTCAGTCAATCATTGATCTTTGAAAGCACAAATCAGAGTCAGGGCCCTCCTGGCTTCATTAAGTCCTTGCATCTTTGAGTCAGGTCTTGGACTCTGCAAAGTTTAAGAGGTTTTTAGAATAGAAAACCATATTCCTTCTTCATTGGAATCTGTAGGAATGAAAGTCCTCAGACTGACTCTGGAAGAGATAGTTTTATATTACTACCTCCTCATTTAAGTCTCTTAGACCATGCATGTATGTTACATGTTTAAAAGAGCCTGATTTATTGTCTGTACTGCTACCATTTTGCAGTTGATGAATTGTAAGGACAGAAACGTCCCTAGACATTGCATTAGGATGATCTGCAAGGTGCCCTGAAAGAAAGTAGACCATGACTTGGGAACTTTGTTTAATGAACTGTGGTTTGAATCTTTATCTTATAAATAGAATAGATTTATTTTATTTTTCATTTTTGGCATGGTGTTTTGGTAGATTATTGCTGTATTCTTAGTGGGTGCCAATTATGTTAATGAATTCTAGCTGGCCAATCAAAGAAGAGTCAAAAGTTATTTTCAGTTTCTAAAGTATACAAATTGAGATTGCTATACACATTTTAATTGTGTTAGTAAATACTCTAATGTTTCATTTCTAAACAGTTCATCTTTTAATGGAGGAGGAGGAGTATGGGATTTAGTAATTTGCCAAAAATTAAGACATATTTTCATTACATAGATTATTCATTAACATCAGTGCTTACAGAAAATCCCCTATGGCACAAATATATATATATAAACTTAAAAATACATAAATTTAAAAAAAGGAAGTAAAGCTTTGTCTAAAATAGAACCTAAACCAGAAATTGAAGCCAACTTTGATGAAAGCTTCACACATTTTAAGCTGACTTTAGGGTACACAACAAATAGATACAGAGTGTTGCAAAACTCAAATGTTAAAGCAACAGAGCACAATCCGTATACTGCCAAAATGCAGAAAAAGAATTGTCCAAAAGCCCTTAGTGCCATTATAACAAATTAAATATGCAAATATACTGTGTAGAATTTATGCACTGTTCACTATCCTGCCATAAAAGGATTTCTTAATGGAGAAAATTACTTTTACAAGAACTGTAGATTTGTAATAGAAACAGGTATCTTAATGTATATAGCCTGAGAAAGGTTGGGACTCTTTAGTTGAATTCAGTTGTTTCTGCAAGAATATCCTTTTCATTTGCATTACTGCAACAAAACTAATATAAGGCCCACCGACAGAGATGTGATTTACTGCAAATAAAAGGAGAGATTGGCAGATTTATATTCCCTAAGCACTTTCCCACAACAGCTCTTCTGATGACAAGCCAACCTAGCAAGTTTTGGCTTGCAGTTTCGGTGGTTTGCAAACTGTTTCATTTTGAAAGTATGGGAGTTGCTCAACACCGGGGGCCAAATTATGATTTGAATTGTGCTGGAGTTACACTCATGCTTCTCTGGTTACTATTACTATTTTGGAACAACTGCTAATGTACACTGCTGTTCAGCTCATGATGCAGTCCAGTTTCCTATACATTGTAAAAGATGGTGGAAGGAAGAAAATCCAATCCATCTTCTTTGTGGTAGACCTTTGAATGTCTTTTTTGCATTAGTCTAGAGAAAGACTAGGGTGCATATTTTACACACCTACTGAATTGCCCTGTTAAGATGCATATCTCTGCACTGACGGTAGAAGCAGTCTGGTTACCTAACTACCTTAGACCAAAATCTTAACCTTTATACTGCTAGCATGAGTCAAAAAGAGTCCCACTCTAGAAAAATTGACAGAAAAAGGAGATTGTTTATTCTTTATTAATTCCTTTGAAAGAAAATGGTCCTTTACATTAGCAATATTTTTGCTTATAAAGGTTAAAAGTTTGCTAAATCTCACAATTCATTGTAATGTCATCCTGCAATAGAAAAATCTAAACAAAAAGTTTTAGGAAAAAAGAAGTGCAAGAATATGAAATCTATTGCAAATACTGCCCTCTGCTTCATGCTGATTCTTCCAATCAAGAGCAGTAACTGAGTTACGTCATGGAAACTGCTTCTAAGGGTACCAGAAATCAAGAAGCTGGCTTTTTTTCAGGTGACTGCAGTTCATTGACTTTGTTTTTCCTGGAAGTGTGAGCTCTGATTGAAAATATTTATAAAGTGTTTCTGCTGCTCTCAGTGTCTGACATGGAATGACTTCATGCTACAGTCATTCCTTCAGTGATATTCAAATAAAGCCTTTTGGATAAGTGAGGAAATGAAGAGCTACTGTAAGAAAAACTGCAAAAGTATGTCAAACGTAGGCTAGCCAAAGAAGATCTAAGGGGGGCTGGAATGTTTCTTAAGAACATATCAAGGGACTAATTACTAGTAGGTGGGGAATGAAAAAGGGTGGTGACAGCTCAAGGTAGAAGTCATAAATCAGTTTAGACTGTGAATTTGAAAGTTTTCAAGACAAAAATGATGCTGTGGGGCAGTCTTCTGGGAAAGAAAAAAAACCAACTACTGTTAAGATAAGCTCGATAATTTTCAGAAAATGGTTATATAATTTTAGATAACAAGAAACTGCACTTGGTGACCCAAGAATGGTCTTTTGATAATAACTTTTGAAGGCCACAGAACACAGAGCTTTCCTGCATTACCTGCTTCTGGTCAAAGCCATTAGTAAATATCAATATATATAATTTAGGACACTTTCATTCATGATAAAAAAGTGGAAATATTGGGAATTGCTGATAATCTCCTTGGAATTTTGTGAGTGAGGAAATGTTCTATGGTTTGATGGAGAAAAAAATTGATATTAAGGTCTTATCTATAGTGGGAAAATTTGTTAGCTATTTTGGTTCAACTGTAGGAATAATATTGATTGTACAAATGATAGTGTGCATAAAACTTAAATGCTCCCACTATTGTACCCATTAACTCAGAAAATATTCCTGTTTATGTTCTGGTTTTCAAAATTGCTTTTTGAACATTCAGGTTACCTCATTACTGTGGCACTATTTTGGATCTGTGTTGTGAAAGATAGACATGGGATAGTGATGAAAGTGTTTGAACTGTGTTTTCATTGAGTACAGGATTTAGGTCTAACAGGAAACTAAGCTGTAGTTTAAAATAATAGCAGAATTTGGAGTAAAACAAGAAACTAACTTCAGACTATGCAGGAAGATTTTGGTACTTGTCCTAAAGTATCACACACATGCATGCATACATGCTCAAAGATAAGCTCTTAATCTATCAAAATATTATCAGTTAAGAGTTAGACTTCAATCTGTAGGTGCAAGGGCACTTTGAAACTATACTTGTCCTTAATTCACCCTGTTGTTCACAAGTGTAAAATGTAAATGTAAGTGTAAAATGTAAATTTAAATGTAAAATGTAAATGTAAAATACATCCAAGCTTTCAGATAAGTCGAAATAGTGAACAGAGGTCTTGACACAAGTCCTGTATATTTTAAATTGTTTCCATATATATATGTAGGTTCCTACCACAAGATGTTGTGTATGTACTTTGAAACCAGACACCATGCCGTGACCACACTTAGAAGGATCACTACAATGCTTTTGCCAGAGACTGGGCTAGCAGTGTCTTAGCTAACTAGACTGTATAGCAAAGTAAGTCTAGTTTTGTTATTTCCCCCTCTGTCTCTCATCAAAGCTTCGGTGTTTTAGCTAAAAAAATTTTTTTTTTTTTTTTTTTTAAATGTATACACAGGTTATCCACCCTCACTTCCTTTATTTTGTGGAAGATTATTGGT
>JBCJKH010038246.1:0-12439 GCA_039877255.1 Loriculus beryllinus | reverse complement strand
TGCCCAGGGTGTAAATTAGGGACAGCTATCCAAAGGGCTAGATCACTGCACAGTCGGGCTGGTTATCTGTCTGTGAGTAGTGAGCAGTTGTATTCTCTTCCTTTGTTATTTCCCTTACTATTATTATTATTGGTGGTAGCAGCAGTGGTTTGTGTTATACCTTAGCTACCGGACTGTTCTTATCTCAACCCGTGCGAATTACATTCTTCTGATTCTTGTCCCCATTCCTTAGGGAGTGGAGGGAGGAAGAGGGACATGAGGGGGGACCAAGTGGGCTGCATGGGTGCCTGAGTTTAAACCACGACAATGGGAATAGTATAGCTGCATACAAGCTGGCATAGTGATTTCCTAGCTTGTGTCCTGTAGGAGGAAGTATTCTCTACAAGGTTCGAGAAAATGGTTAGAGCTATTCTTGAATGCTGCTTGATGATCTCATCAAGTGCAAATCTGTTCCTTTTAAAGTCTGCATTTTCTTTGAGTTTCCTGACTACCTCCCAGTATTTCTGTAAGTTCACAAATAAAGGCATTCACAAATTATTTTACTTCCATGAGGATTCCAAGTGATAGAAATATTACATATGAAGATTCACTTTCACAAATTAACCCTAGAACTTCCAAATACCCTTCTCACATAGATATTACCTGCACTTCATGATCTCTACTTGTAGGTAGATTTTTTAAATCAAAACAATAATGTAATCTTAGTAACTGTAATTCCCAAGGGCTAGAACTTAAGATTCAATACTTAACTTACTAAAAGAAACTACTTCTCCTGAGACTTTCTCAAAGGCTGTGCTGTGCAGTCCTCCCATCATGGAAGGTCTCAAATTTGTGAGAAATTAGAAAAAAATAGTTGACAACAGATCATTTCTTCCACAGCAAGAGTTTTGTGCAATAGGAGGGTGAAATAGAATGCCTTTGTTTTAATGGCTGGAAGCAGCTTAAGTTCCTACAAGAGAAAAAAACCCAAATATTTACATTTATATTTGTGATTAACAACTAGACCCTTCTCACTTTTCCTTCTCTGTCTCCAATTAGGAAGAATATGTGAACATAGGGGATCTAAAATTTCATTTCAAAGACTTGGGAACAACAGTCCTAAAACACAAGGTTCTTCCTACAGTTCTTTCTGCTTGTGATTGGATGGGCCAAGAAATAGTGTGAGGTAATCTTGGAATAGCAAAGTGATTAACCATAAATGCACCTATCATTACACGGGAGGGAAGTGTATATATGTGTGTGTGAAAAAGGTTGAGAAATACAGGTGAAACTGTCCAGGGTGTGAACGTGTGCACAAGTGCTAAAGAATGTGGGCACTGATGTATTTGTTTTCTGAAGCTTTGCAATACTCTGACGATTACCTTTTCATTAAAAGACTCACACTTGCGTTTAAAGAAGATAATACTCAGATTAGCTGTTAGAAAGCCCATGTTTCATGGCATTAGTATTTCACACTGTCTTTTCAAATTATTGTTAAAATTGTGATTGTGTTTAAGTATGTGATCTCTAGAGAAAACAAAGAACCATGAAATAAAGATTACACTGACAACCTCAGTGTTTACCCAAATACTCTGAATATCCAGATTCAGGCCCATACCCTTTGATTTCTCTCAGATAATTGCTTCCAAGATGGTATGAAAGAGAAATTTCACTCAAGACCAGAAGCAAAATAGCCTAACATCCATTTACACTAGTTTGAAGTGGGTCACCTTGAAGAAGAATGTTTTGGACAGTTAAGAGGGTGTGTATGTGTCTGAGTAGAGAGAGCAATGGGGATCAAAAAGAAACAGTGTTTCTTTCACATGAAAAAATAATAAAAGTTTAAAACTCTGAGGTTCAGTCTGACAAAATACTAAAAGGATCAGTTTGACCTAAAAGGAGAGGAATTAGTCCAAACTACTGCAAAAGGCAGTACATCAAAGCAACAGTAGAAGGGGGCAAACTATCATGAGTATGAAGAATGTATCTTTCCAAAAACCATCCATTGGTTGGGCCGCATAGAGCATTTCTTAACTACTTTGGTCTTTAAGAACAGACAAAAGTGACATGCAGTTTGTAATTCTGATTGTAGTAGCTAAGGAACTGCTTAGTAATCTTGAGGACCGAAGGACCAGCTTGCATTCTCTTTTCTGTAAGGAACAGATTGAAAAAGCTTCTTTGGACATCGCCTGGTCTTATATATGATATAAACATAAGAAGAGGTAAAAAACAATACACATGAAAGAGTAAGAGAGCTGAAGTAAGAAAACAAAAATTACACAGGAAGATAACTTGCAGAACAGGCTTTTTGATGGCACATAACTTTAAGAGTTATAATGGTCACAGTGGGAATCAAAGTCCATGCTGTCAACACCAAATCGCATACTTCAAAACTCCAGCTCCAAAATTATCAGCACTGGGCAAGACTAAGAGGTATTAAACAGCATGAGAACCCAACCTGTACTGAACCCGTACGGAGCAGCAAGTTGCAGGAAGTGTGTTTGGTAAAGGAATCAGTCAATCTCTGTACGCATGGCTGAAAAGCAAAATTGAGGTTATCTACTTCCATAAACAATTAGTTTAACAAAGAGATGAGTTCGTTTATGAATTACAGAATCTTCTCACCACTCATGCATTACTCTAACCAGTTTGTATTAAAACCCAGTTTCCACAAAACAGAACTTTGCCTAAATTTTGAAAGTCAAAACAACATTTAATTGTGAAGACTGGAATAATTTGATTTGCAGTGACAAAGATTTTATGTCATTTTAGATTTATAAGTGAAACCAGCTGAATTAAATGAAATAAATTTGCAAGTGGAGCAACTCAAAGTAATTACTTCAGTCTGGCTCAGCATGGCCACAGCAGTCCTCCTGTGTGTTGAGTCCTATCAGATCCATGGGGATGGACACCTGTACAAAGATCTTTCAAAGTCTTTGAAGTCCATCCAAACTGATTTCTGACCTAAAAGCCAACTCTTGCACACACCAAAAATGAGCTTAATGTGAGAAAATATATCTCCATATGTCATAAAAAAAAAAGAAGATATTTACATTAGGAAACTGTTAGCAATGGCGGATGTGCTAAAATCAGAGGAGCAGATAGATAGCCAGCATTTATAAATACCAATAAATTACGGAAGAGGCAACGAATTTTTTTGACAACTCAAGGCATTCAAGCTCTAGCTGGCTGTAAATAAGAGAAAATTACAGTTATGATCAATATGATTTCTCTAAGAAGTTTCAAATGTCAGTTTGACAGTCTGTTTATCAAAAAAAGGGATTGATTACCACTTTCCCAGAAATAATTTATATGATTTTTTTTTTTTTTTTTGCTTTTACAGTTTTGCTTACATTTAACAATACATTGAAATTTAGGCTTTGCTTAGATATTTAAAGGACAAATTACGTGTTAAGGTTCAGCTATTATCAAACATTCCACAATGGGATGTGGTATATACAAATCCATTTAACTAATTTCATGCAAGTCTTAACCTCTCTGAAAAATAGATGCCCTTTGCTGAAAAAAACACAAAAGTTGGTAAATCAAGTTTCTAAAGCATATTAAGTTACATTAGTTGGAAACATCAAAAATAGATTTTAAAAGACATGCTGAAAAAATAGTACTGTAAAGATTTGAATCTTGTAGGTCTAGACTCATTAAATGTCAAAATATTAACTGTCTCTTATTTTCAGAACACAGAAATGTATATTTTTCATGTCACATATGCCAGAGGTGAAAAGCAATTCAATTCCAAGCTGGCATGATATTAAAAAGAACTGCTGCAGAAATTTCAGGAACAACAAACCCACTTCAGGCCTAAGGGAAAGCCTGCAGAGATGTGTCCTTACTAAAACTTAAAAAGAGAGGCTTTGAACTACAACATGGAAAACAAATATGGACATTTTTTGTGAGCTCAGAAAAAAAGGAAAGAAAGAGAATAGATTATTCCAAAACGGAAATAAGGTCCTGGCACCTCAGTAATAAAATCTCACAGGACCAAATATGTTTAGTCTCTTCCCTTCATGTTTAGCTTCAGTTTTGCCTAAGAAAATGTTATCCTTTTGGATCAATAAATCTTGGTAATGGACTCTGCAGAAGTCAATTTCCACTTTATTCTATACAGTAGGGAACACAGTGTGAGAGACTCAAAGATTTATGAAGAATATTGTGGGGTTGGGAAGAACCGCAGGTTAAGTGCAGATCTTGCTTTTTGAAACTTCAAAAGGCAGTGAAAGAGGAATGAGGGAGAATGAAGGCCAAAAGGAGATACTGATCAAAATGAGTAATTTAGGATCTTCTTTCTTAAACTGAAGGTCAAAAAAGTGTAACAGTGGTTTATTAGGAAAAAAGCCTCAAAGTGGGTTTAAAGCTGTAATCTGTTTTTTTTTTTTCTTCCTTTAGTTACCAAAAGCAACAACCAACCATGTACTGACTTACCAACATGAAATAAAGTCTTCAGAATCTGGCTTTAACTTAAATGACACATGCCTACCTCCTCTGGTTTATCAAGGCGTATCTATGAAAATGAGCAGCCTTACCAACATCAGCAGGGAAATTCACAATACTGCCAATACAACTGCAGTTTTTAGAATACAGTTTAAAACCAACCTTTGAATTCAACCAACAGCACAACACTAACTGGGTGATATGAGTTCTGACACGTAAATCAAGCTCTAATATTATCCAACTCGTCCTATATGATGTTTTCATGAGAGATGGAAAATGACACCACAGAACCACAGGGAAGTGTAGTTTTGTGTCCCCTGACATATGGGGACAACTGTCTTGTTGATGGAAAATTAACTGAAAGTAAAATGCTTTGTGGTTAAGCTTGGATGAGCAACCATCCATACAACTTTATTGCAGCCTGCCTGACACAATTCTGGCACAGCTGCAACTCTGTGCAAACAGCATACTCTCAGACACATTTGGAACATACTTCTGGGGTAGACCAGGGTAAATAGTATATACAAGAAAATAATTTAACCATGTAAAAGGGACAGTGTGCCACCCACACTGGATCAGAGAAAAGGCACTGGACATTTTATTTGCAAGTATAGGTAAGCTGTATGGCCAAAGGATGATAGCATCAGATGGGTCAGCCAGAGTAGTAGACTGCAGTCTTTAAACTGCAGAGCACTGTACGTACTCTGAAGGACACCACCTCTCTCCAGACGACCACACAGAGAGTACCCTCCTAAAATTGGCATGCTATGTGTCTGAAGGTGGTTTTGTGGAAGTTTACTTAAAAGTCAGGAAGGCAGAACTACACAGCTGAAGGCAGAGGATTAGGTTTATAGCTGGGCTGTTTCAGATTAAAGCTAAACTAAATAATGTTAGATGAGAGAAATGCCACCTGAGCTCATCTGAATGTGTAGCTCCTGCTAACAAACCAAGTCTGAGGGTTACTAAAGAGGAGTAGTAGTGTTGGTCTTTCCCACCAGGAGCAAAAGAGCTTGTGAAAGGACTGTGTAATGATCTGCTCAGCCTACTGGGCTCCTGCATCTCCCTGCTCCCAGTAGTACCCCATATGAACCAGCTCAGAGCTAATAATACAAGTATCCTGAGTTCTAGAAGGCCAAATAGGAATGAACAGGAAGATTTTGTTGGTTTCCCAGATAGTACCTGCTCTTGACTGTACTGATATGCTGAAGAGGAATCATCAACTTATTTCATTAAACATCCTCTAAGACTTTAGGATTCAGTGTGCAAGTCTCATTCATGTGAAGGAACAGTTGCACACATGAATAGTCCTGTTAAATTACCAGTGAGTATGTTCACATCTGCCCAAGATTTATTCATATTAGCAGCCTCTTTTAAGCTATATTTGCATAGATTATTATGAAGAATGTCTTTGCAATTCCCCATAGGGGTTACATGCACTTTCATTTCTGGTATGCAGACACAAAAATGGAAGTGAAAGAAACAGTTTCCTGTGGAAGAAATTATCTTTTTTTTTTTTTTTTTAATCTAAGAGCATTTGTTTTATTGCATTTTACTAATCCTAAATGCTTATTGTCAAGAAAAAATATTTAATTGGCATCAGAATTTATCACTGTAATAATATATTATATGTACTGCCATAAAGGCACCATGTACCATTATTCCATAGAGCTGTTAACAAGGCTTCATGATGGTTCTCCGTAATATTTTTTTGGACCATGCATTAAGCAAGCAGATTTTTTTAGGAAACACTCCAAACATCCTGATAGGCTATCCAAGGCAGAAGACAGCAAAGAACTTGGTAAAGAGACCAAAAAAAAAAAAAAAGACTAAAAAAAATCATTGGCAAATTCCATCAATTATTTTACTAGTCTTCCTAATTCACAGACTGCTTGTGATAGGATCATGTAAAAAAAATATTAGCTAGAAAGTGGAGAGGAGAAGGTATTTTAAAAACAATACATCTAAGATTGTTCAACAAATTTTATTCAAAAAACAAGCTTCAGCCTGTCCCATTTTATCCTTCTCTGTGTTCAGCACTATACATTGAATTTTTAGGCCTTTTCACAATCTATGCAGAAGTAAAAGTATTAAGGACTCTGGTTTTATCTTTTATAGAACTGTTTCTAGGAGGAATGAAGGAATGATTGTGTGGCTCCCCAGCACAAGATCAAAACCTCATAAAGGGCATTCTGATTAGAAAAATACCTTGTAATGGGGAAAGAACTGAGTCAGGGTAAGGAGAAGTACACTTCTGGCTTACTTTTGGCTACTTAATATCGTGAAGAGTAAGCGGGAGTGTGCTTCACCTTTAAAGAACTAAAGCAAATTACACTCCCCACTCTACCTAAAGGGTTCCCCTAAGTAGGCATTGTATTCAGTTTCAGTTCCCACAGTGGAGCAACATAGGACACCATTTGCTTTCTCCCTTGTGAGGTTGGCCACCAGTTTCACTTATATTTTTCAGTTCTGCTATATTGTTTCATTATGTGAACTGTCTAATCTCACCTGTGCTCCATCCTAATTCTGTACTACAAAAGAACAGTAAAAAATTAATAAATTGTTCTGTAAACTGTACTTCTAAAGAGCCTCTGAACTATACTGAACTCAGAGTTATTTTAACCATGCAGTACTTTATCTACTCTTTTCACTCCCACTTTTCTAGCGAATAAGAGAAGTAAGCGGTAGTTTTATTTGACTTTAGAAAGCACTCAGTTTCTAGAAAGTCAAAACAACAGAAACAAAATCTGCAAAGAAATGTAAATTATACAATGTGTTCCAAAAAAATATCTACTGCTCACTATTGTACTTCCAGAAATAGCACAGAAGCTGGACTGTCTCATTTCCCCACAGTTTTAATTCATTAATCATACCATTTATCTTCAATTTTGAAAATTACCTTATTCCCTTTCCTACTTCTGTTGTGATGTCATACGATGAGTTAGCTATGACAGACCATCAAAGAAATTAACAGATCACTTAATTCTGTGATGACAGCTGTGTGAAGAATGTTTTCAAGAATCCTGTTTCTACTTGTATGCCATAGGGATTGTCTGACATTTTGTAAGTGCTTTTATTTTGATTTTGAGATTTCTGCTCAGTGTTAGTAAATCTGTCCCTAAACAATCAACATCAAGAGGTTTTTTTCCATTTTTATGCATATTTAAATAAAAACGTTTCATCTGGATGGTTTTGTAATCACTTTGCAGGAGTTTAGTTTGTTGTTTTGGGGGTATTAAGCCTTTTTTTTTTTTTTTTTTGCTTGGTTTTGAAATTTTGTTTGTTTGTTTTGTTTTTGGGGGGAGGGGGTATTTATTTATTTATTTATTTTCTCTGAAGATGTATGGCCACAGGAAAATGAGGCATATAACTTAAACCTTTTGATAGTTTGTGCAAAGCAACTGGTTTTCTTTTGTTGGCTTATTTGAACACCGTCAGCCACACTGAACATCATACACTCATTCTTCCTTGCTCTAACTTGGCAAACCATGCTATGCTTCAAATAGAAAAGTAATATTGAAGAGCCCTATATTTAGTCTTTTTGTAACATGGTATATCAGCAGTTGTAGTTCCATCACTCAGATGGAGCTTTGCCATTTCCTTGGTTGACATTAGCTGGAGAATCCCTTTTCTTTAGAGGTGTAGAATTTGAAAATAACTCTTTAGATACGACCCTGATGTCATAAGACTTCATTGAGGAAAAATTATGAAAACATGGATTGAAAAACTTATTGACTTTAGAAATGACACAGAAATATGCTGCAAGTTTGGAGCACATGCTTCATAATTTCCAAAAGGTTTCAACAATACACATTGTATTTCTAGTGCCAGCTTACTTAAAAAATTATTAAGTCATACTCATATTTTCTTTCTTTTTTGGAAAAAAATACTCCACTTTCAGAAGCAAGATTTGGATCATCTACTCCCCCAGGAAAAGCCTGTTTAGGAAATTATGATTTTGCCTTGTTTGACACTCTATTGGTGATTGCCAGCACCTGCATAAAAGCTGGACAATATACTTATCTGCTCAACTTGATGAAACCAAATCAATAGACAATCCAAATTTAGGTGCCTTATGTAGTAGTATCTTGCTACCCACACATGGCTCCCCATTCTGACTGATGCTTTGGGAATGTGTGCAGGCAAGCTCACAGGTCGATGCTGAAAGGTATGACCCTGCTGGCCCTATCCTTTGAAACATGCCAGAAGCCTGTGTACAAATAGCGCTCTTTTCCTCACTTCACAAATTTCAGCAGTTTAACAAGTCCCTGAAGTGTGGCAGAATGCAAAGCCTCATCCAAAGCATCACAACAAGAAGCTGGAAGCCCTCTGGAGATCTGTAGTCTGCCAGTGGCTCCACTCTGCTGATCTTGTCTAAGTTGCACTGAATGAAGGTCAATCTTTCAATTAATGCCTATTCCACCATAGCAAATTGCGTTTTTTTAAAAAAAATTGATATAATATAGGAGACTTTTTTATTATTAATAGTTTAAAGATTGCATCTTTATTCCCTTATCCAAAGGCCTGCTTTAAAGCATTAGTGGAGAATGCTAATAAGGCTACTTTTGCATGGGAGAGTCTGGTGTAAGAAAGAGTACCTATAATAAGGTTCAGCATCAGGCATAGGTAATCCCTAGGTACTTTGTGATATTTGATTTGACTTGTAGTCCTTTGCAAAAGAGGCAAAACATGCTTGAACCTGATAAATGTCCTGTAAGAGAAACACAAAGTGTGTTGGCCAGAGAACAAAATTACTTCCAAAGGGATATGTTGCTTTAAGAAGGAATATTTTCCATACCCAACTTATTTCTACTAACAAGCTAGAGGAAGAGAAAAAGAAAGGTCAGAGTTAGATGACTTTTCAAGCTTCTTCTATTTACTCTCTTATAATGGGGTATAATAAATTTTTATAAAGAATAGAATCTTCCCGGTAATTATCTTACTAATCAGCAGGTTTGGAAGGGTTTAGTTAAAACACTGCTACCTTTATGCTTGTAAAACATTTCAGTAGACTTTATAACTTTTTGAAAATTTCTTTTTTTTTTCATTATAGGCTGTCCTGGAGAGAATCTATATTTTCATTTATAGTATGGTAACACCTAAAATGTTGGGATTCTGAACCTGCTCTAGACAGTTAAATTATTGCTACGAACAGCACTGCAGCTAATACAGCATGTCTTATGATTGAATTCTTTAAGGCTCAGACCAGTATTGGCAGGGGATGTCTTTAATAAAGACAGTAGGCAATGTTTTTCCACTTCTATTTGTCAAACAAAACGAATTTTCTCATCAGAACTTCACATAGCATCCACACTCTTGCAATGTGCTGATCATGTGAAAGCAAAAAGAATGGCCAACAACTTGAAAATTCTTGGGACTGCTCCATAAGATACTTTGTTCTCCATCCCTTCCTGTTTGACTTCAAATACCTTGTAATTTGTGGATATTAAAATTTGACATTCCTGGAGAATAAATACTGATACATCTAATACTGCATATTTTTCTTCTTTTCTTTTTTTTCTTTGTCATGACAAGCCTAAGAAGCAAGCCTTGTCTGTAAATACAAACAATTTCTTTGGGTTTTTTTAATATCTTTACTGATATGGTTGCTCTTCAATTTCCCAATTATTCAGATTTCCATTTAGGAAGCTATTGGCTACATCCTTCACATGTAAAGTACCTCCCCCCTGTTTGCAGAAGCTTAAGTTTGTTCCGTGAAGATGTAAATAGTGAGCATCAGTAAGACTGATACAGTACAACAGAAACATCTCACATAGCATGTGAAGAGGATCCTGAAAGGAAGAAAACCTTCTGGAGATGTCAAATGAAAGTCTTGACAAGCATCTTTATGCTTTCCATAGCTGAGCTATTTCAACTATTTATCATTCAAAATTTAGAGTGGGGAAACATCTAGATTTTTGAAGTACATGAATGTCATAACACAGTGGGTGATGAGACAGCATATTCACAGAGAATGCAGGACTAAACATATGTACCTTAGAAATCAGATGTCTATTATTTCGTAGGATGCCAGTCTTTGCACCCCTAGGTTAAACCAGTATATTTTACTGGTTTCATGAGCTAAATCAGTAACAATATATACCATGAATTATTTTAACTAATGAATGTGTGTCTGCAGGAAAAGGGTAAAAAAAAAAAACGGAAGAAGTGTTTGAAAAATGACGAAAGATGCATCTTTCATATCTTGGTGCTATGGCTTGAAGCCTTAAATCATTGTGGGAAATGAAATGACAGTCCTTGTCCTATCCTTCTGGTGAAAGTGGCTGACAGAAGGACTTCATCACACACACACATCACACACACACTTACATAAATACGCAGAGAAGACTTGCACTAATCTTTCTTGTTATCGCCAGCACTGAAAATGCTACTCTTCCTTTTATTCTCTTTGATATATACTGCAAGCAGCTCTGAGCTTTTCTCATTAACCTCTCTTTTCTATACTTATCAGCATCTTTTCCACATTGTTGGGGCCATTTTCCAAACAATTGTTTGAGGGGAGGGAAAAGCCAAAGCAATAATGGGCTTGGGGTCACAACTGAAACTGCTCCGTATAATAAGCAAACCTGAAACAGTAAACTAAGAAAGAGAGAGGGAAGGAGAAGGAGAGAAAAGAAAATGCTGACTTGGGTCAAGGGTCAGCTCTCTGATCTCATTGTCAGCGCCTCTGCCTTTTGCGTTATGGAATTTGTCTTTCATTACCCTGTCTGCCACTCCTGTCAATACACCCTGAAAAGACTCCTCAATAGGAAATTGTAAAGTTCTGGTTGAGGTAACAGGGGGAACTGCCTGCTGAAGCTGGCTTGCGACTCGCCACTGTTTCCTGGGCCCCTAGTCTGGTGCCAATATTTCCCCAGCATCACCCAACAGAGCAACAGCAACTGCAAGGACAGAGGGGGTACACAGCCCCCCCAGCAAAACAACACAGGCAGGGCATCCCTGATGCTTGAAGTAATGTGTAACTTTAATATCTGGGCCCCTCAGGTACTACAAATGTAAATAACATGGGAACACTTAATAAATAAGAATATAGAAAATTCCATTTGTTTTGCGAAGAGAAAGAACATAATGCTTCTCTGAATCAGTTATGGGATAAAATGAAAGCTCTGTATTAACAGGACCTTTATGCATCACATGCCTTGAAGATACGCAATACTGGTTTATTCCCTCTGACTTCCTTCCATTAACTGACTGGGGATTTCCATCATAGTTAAGAGAGTTATAATCACCCTGATGTTTGAACTATATCAATCTATATTGAAGGTCTTTCAATAGAGTAGTCAATTATCTGCTGAATGTACCAAGGAGGATTTTTATTGGGTACAAATACATGAAAGCTTACACTGTTCAGACCAAAATATTTGGCTATTAATATCCTGCTTGAAATGTCAGGCTTCCTTTTGTTTTCAGTTTATCCTTCAATTTTATCTACACCGTATTTAAATTATTATTTTTTTTTTAATGAAGTCTTTTCTTCCAAACTTGTGTAATCTACTCAAATGTGTGATGCAAAACCTAAAGTGATACGACTGACAAACTTATCCTTCAGTGGAAACATTCTCCTGAAATAAGGATCACTTACCTACTTTTTGTTTCTGATCTGGCAAACTGTAATTAAAGCTATCCCTCCCCCCAAAAAAGAAATATTCAGAGATAATCTTTAGACAATAACGGATTTCAAGATTTCAGTGTCCTTGTGGGCAAATAGAGATCTCTGAAATTGAAGTTTGATCTTTCCACAAAGAAGGAAGGAATGCAAGCAGGCAGGCAAGCAACAAGGCAAGAAAGAAGGAAGAAGGAAGAAAGGAAGGAAGGAAGTAAAAGACAGCATCCCTTAAGAGTGATGGTAGAGTAAGGAAATAATTTATTCTTACTGACCACCTTAATATGACATGATGCTAATTTACTAGTTTTTGAAACAAAGGCAAGAAGACAAAATATTCTGGTGCTCAAGCATGTGAAATTGGTGTGAGTTATGCTGCCTATTGAAGCA
>JBCJKH010038242.1:0-19601 GCA_039877255.1 Loriculus beryllinus | reverse complement strand
CAGGTTACATTGCTAGTGCTTTCTTTAATCTGCAGTACTGTAGATCAGAGCATTACACTTAACCTTATCTCTTCCTTTTGGCCTCATTACCATTGATGATAATTAAAATGCACATATTATTCCATATCGTTAATTACCTCTCTTTGCCTACCTTTAATAAAATGGTCTCATCTCAAATACAAAGCACTTCTTTTGAGTACAATCAAAAATATATTTCTTGAATTCTCCTCAGCCTAACACTTAATCAGCTAATTAACCCTAAGTTTTACAACTTTAGAAATTTTCATATCTAGAAGGTAATCTGGTAATTCTTGGTAATTTTTCCTGGTCAGCAGGAGTCATGTCTGAGTGAGCTTTGTGATTGTTCTACCCATAACTGTTCTGATTTCCTTCTCCTTCTTAAGATTTCTCTGTGCTCTCAAACCCCAGTGCCACAATTGCTAGAGCTTTCTTCCTACAGTTTCCACAAGTTAAAAATGAAACATAACAAATGGACAGTCACACCTTTCATGTAAATATCCCAAACAGTACTAAAACATATCAAAGTTGAAAAGACTGGGCAAAAGATTACATTCCTACAGATCAAAATGGTGCACAAAACTCAAGAAGTAGTTAATTAGTGACTTCTCTAAAGCAATAGCATTATTATAGAGCAAGAAAATTTAGTGTTTAAGAAGGAATTTATGGGGACCAAGAGCAAATCTCCAATTTGAATTTGGTCACAGGAGTGTGTTATTCCTGCAGCAAGTGATAGATGATCCCAGTCACCATCTCAAGCCTCCAGCAAGAGTAAGGGGAGAGCAATTAAGAAAAAGGAATAGCAAAAAGCAAACGACAAACTATAGAAGCACCATTATGTCACATTCAGTACCAATACAGATGGAAGGCTATCACAGTCTCCAAATCCTCTTCATATACCGCTTTACATTTCTTTGATAACCTAGTCAAGTAGTGGCTAAACCTGATTTCAAGTAAACTACATGAACAGACCAGGATTAACAGCTAGACCTTGTACTTTCAATTTCTCATGCTTTATTGCTACCTGCAGGATGCCATGATCTCCTAACTGAACTGTTCCACTGACAGGCTGCCACTGAGTGAAGTCCCTGGCAATATTTTTGCAACAAGGAAACAATTAAAAAAAAATATTTCATGATCCTGGAAGATTTCTGAAGGTACTTCAAGAAAGTGAACACTGCCTAAAGCCTCATTACACAGCTACAGCGTGAAGAGTGATAAAGACATCATTGGAGGTGGCATAATCATCATTAGGTAACCCTTTGCAATTAGATTAAGATGCTAAACTTTTAAAATGAGGTCTTTAAGTAATTCATTAAGTATTTTTGAGAAAGCTATGGAAAGAAAACAGAAACATACCAAGCCCTAGAAATTAACAAAAATACTTTTCACTGTAAGAAAGATAATGAGGTATCTAAAGCTATTTAGAGAGTTATTTTCTGGACATAATCTGAGTGCAGTATTGCTTATTTGAATGGGTATGTGTAAAAAGACATTTGAAGTGAGGGAAAAAAAAGGAAAAAAAAAAAACCAAAAAAAAACAAGTACTCAGGTTCTGGAAGGGAAAGAGCAGCAAAATTTTACAACAAGGACACCCATCTTAAACACAAACATAATTGTCAGAGAATGAAAGCAGATTCTTCAAGTTGGATCTTGTTTGCTTAAAAACATTCTTAAATTTTGTATAATATTATTACTTTTGCCTTGCTTCTGTGACTTCTATTTCAAGACAGTATTTATGGAACTGGAGAAGACACCATCTTAATAACCCTACACTGCAGACAAAGTACCTATTTACATTACCTAGGTGAAATCCATCAGTATCTTCCATGGAAAAAAATCTCTATTGTTTGTTATAAAAGGTAGTAGTAACATAAACACCGTGGTCCTTTGAGCAAATAATCACATTACACCTATCACGTGTTCTGTGTAATCAAGTGATCTTGGAGGAAAGGACTGACTTGATTTTGATGGGACTTTGTTTTGGGGCTTTTTGGTTCAGTTTTTCGGAGCTGAACCTACATGCAAGATCATTCCTGCTTCTCTGTGACAGAATGCACATGCTAGCTGAGCACTCAAAGCCTTGTGTTGATCATTTTAACTTTTATTTCTGCAACAGGTGATTCCTGGAGCTCCAGAACTGTTCAAATGGAGAAATTACCAAAGCTCCTCTTCCTCCTGCTTTTCCCATCCATACATGAAGACGTATCTAACCACTACTGACCAAAGTCTTTATGGCAGGTGCAAGCTGATGACCTTTCTACTCAAAAAATCAATGTGTAACCACTGTCTGGATCACACCCATTTCCCCCAGGGCTCAGTTTATTTTAAAAAAACAAAATCCCCCCCCCCAAAAAAAATGAATCTCAAAACCCAGGAATTCATTAAGGCTAAAGTCACTGTTTTTCCAACAGCCGCAAAATGGTTCCCATGCATTTCTTCTACTTCGATTTCCTTCTCCCATCATCTTACCACAGGAATGTATTTGTTTTCCACTACTGTTTTAACCAAACCACCCACTGACTTTTATACTCATTTGGTACATCACAACCAGAAGACAGCTTTCAGTCACAAATTAAGTCAGGCTTAAATTGGTCATTCATTTGAGAGATGATAATTTAAAACTTTCTATAGACACTCTTGTTCACTTCCAGAAAAAGACAGTTAAGATGTAATACAGGGAGTTGGATGAATCGCCTGCCTACCTATCCAGAAACTCTACATTACTGTACCCATCAGGATACCAACACAATGGACACCGAACATTCATTTTGACAAATGAGCTACTGTTAACATTTTCTGCAGGCAATTAGTTTGCCTTACCTCCTCATGAGCACCTCTGTGCCCTACAAACAGCAATTATTTACTTCCATGAGGACCGCCTCCACATGATTTGTGAACAAAGGTACCCTTAACTGTAAACACAACTCCTGAATCAGGGCATTATGTTCCTTATGGGTTTGCTTTGGGTTTTTTTTTAAGTGTACCAAAGGTACTGCTTCCCACTATGATGTATAACATACACAAAAAAACCCACAACATAAACACCCCAACAACCTAAAATACAGCTGCACTGAACCTATCTTGGCACCAAGGTGCCACTGCACAGCTTGTTACATTCTCTCTTTGTGCTTTAAGGATCGAGTTCCTACTGGAAACATCAAAATGTGCCAGAAAAGAAAGTAAATTGAGACTTTTCAGAACATATATGATTTTTTCATTGTTGTTTTCTTTTTTTTTTAGCTACTTTGATCTTGATTTTTAAAAGCATTATCATTTGCTTTCATTAATGAAAATTATTAGTATAAAGCTTTCTCTTAAAGCCACACAAAAGACAAGCGATTCAAAAGGCTTTATCTGACATTGATTTTAGTGCACAAGGAGAAAACAGAGAAAAATAAAAATTGCTGATGTTGATAATCCAGTACTGACAAAAAGCCTATGAATCTGCTACTTTTATCTGCACTTCACTAGACATATAAATGCTTATATGACATTGAAGAATGTTCTAGAATGAAAAACAGCTGAAAGTATTGGTTTCTCTCTTCACTCCCTGGAGGTGAACTCTGATTAACATGAAGTGCAAGAGATAATGGCACGGTATTCATGCCTTTCTCTGAAAAAGTAAAACCTCCACTCACATTGATCATTACAAGATAGTAACATCAATAAAAAGCCAATGACTTACCAATATCGCTTTGTAACTAGGCAGCCTCAGGACACAGTTAAAGCATTAGAAGCTTGCCTTACCAGAATTCAGCTGAACGACAATCAAGACCTACTGGTTTAAACAACCAGTATCGCTACACATATCCCGTATTTTGAGGAACAAAAAATAGTTCTTAGCTATGCTGTACGACAAATGAAGCCAGTATATTGTAATGTTTATGAAAACTAGATGGCAGTCTTCACTGTTTGCATCATGTCCTGATTCTTACAGTGAAAAGTCTTTCAAACTCCACTCTTCAGTATCTTTATATGACATAAAAATCTGATTATAACTATCTTAAAATCTTTGTACTTATCAAATAATATACTCATGCAGAGCAGAAAAAAAAAAAAACAACCCAACAAAAAAAAAGTAACAAGAAAACAGAGCCACATCTGGTAATCAAAGAAGTGTGACTGTGCTGGAGCCCTTTTATTCAGGCCTCTACCACAGAAAGAAAAAAGATACACAGAAAGACAACTACCGTGCAGTGCAGCTTACTGCTAACATCTTGATTTTTTTCCATAGATGGCTTTCAACACTGATTTCCTTTTCATATTTCTGTCTTTACCTCTCAATGTATACAACTTCTTTGTATTAAAATACACCCAACATTGTTCAACTATTCTGTGAACTGTGGAAAAGACCATTTATCTCTCAGCAGAAAGGAAGAAGCGTTTTTTTTTTTTACAGTTCCTATTAAATTATTTTTCTACAGCACAGATTTCCATATCTGTCCATCAAGATTTTACTGTAAAAGGGGTAGAACTCCTGATATTCTACATACAGCTTGGATTCCTTAGCTGAGGAAAGGCGCTGAATGAAAAACTAGAAAAGAAAATAATGCTTGAAACACAAAAGTATGATTAGCTCTTATCTCTCAAATACTACTTTCCAAAAATAAACTTTATTACACTTCAAACATTATTAATTTAATTTTCTTCAGATAACAAAGCAATTCACATGCAGCAAGTTATTTTTTATAGCTAAACAGGCACAACCACTGTAGCAAACACGAATACAGTTTCTGAACTTAATTTCACATATAGAGGCAATTAGAAGTCTGAAAAAGTAGTCATCTTGCTAGATATTTCTTTTTTCTAAGCTTTCAGTTAATGACAACAGCTTGATTTTGCAAACGTGCATCATGCAATTTTTCTCCTTGTAACTATATCCAATCACATCTCAACTTCAGTGGAATTCCTCTGAATTTCACTGTGGAATACACAGTGAAAGTTTTTGCATACTTTAGTGAACAACTCCTCAATATATCTTTGCCTCTTTTATAACTATCCAAAGTACTGTCAGTGGGGAAGTTGAGGGATTAGAGCTTGTAACACATTATGTATAAAGAAGTATTCATGCATAAGGGAACAGTAAATACAACAAATTGCTAGTACAGAAAATAACATGCATTACAGTAAGCAGCAAGTTTAGAACTGCCTTTATATTAAGGATTTGACTAAAGTAGTAGAAGCAATCTATTACCACAAATACTAAGTATTTTACAAAGGCCTTTAAGATAGACTTCAAGCTTCAAAGCAATGGATATCCTGAAAAATGATGATAGAAAGGAGAAAATACAACTGAAAAAACAGATACTTGTGACTAAAAACTAACATCATTACACTGTACCTGTCCTTGAAGTCTTAAACCAGCAAAGGGAATACAGTAAAGGCAATAATACCAAACAAAAAATAAAGGGCGCTGCAACACACGAGTAAAACCAATCACTTTAAAAAAAAAAAAAAAAACAACAAACAAACAAACACCTTATTATAGAGTTGCCTTCTACAATACCAAAGAAGGGCTGGGGTGACAGGATTCAGAAATCAATAGCTACTCTATTCTGCATTCACTAGCAACATCTGGGTGCACATGCACATTCCAAAAACAGATGGCATGAACCAGCTGCAGCCACACAGATCAGACATTATCCCTCTGCGGTGCGTATCAGCCACATCCAAGCTATATGTTGGGCTACGATCCACATGTTCAGCAGTCCCTGTTGCCTGGAATTAAATGAATGTAAGAACAGCTGACATGTAGAAAAGCACGGAAGAGTCCTTCCTTCCCAAACAGAAGAAAATGAAAGTGAAATGTAAATATTATTTGTCATGTTACCTAGCTTTAGTTGATCTTCATATATACATACAAGATTAGTATTTAAACTATATGCTATTTCATTTATTGAACATTTGGGAACCTGTTTAACATTCTGCTAACCCACTTTTAATTCAGTCAAAACAGTTTTAGCTCCAATATTCCCCATGGCCTGCCCAAGCCAACTCAAAACATTTGTGTGTTTTAAAAAACTACAGAGAACATGTTCTCATCTGTAATGCAAATACTGAACACAGTTACCAAGTACTTCTGGAAAAGGAAAAAACCTGAACAGTCAATCTATCCCAATAATATACCTCAGTAAACAGAATCAGAACAAACATACACCAAACATCCACATACATAAAAGTGTCAGAGTAACTCACATACAAGTGCACATAATTAGAAATTTGAGTCATTAAAGACCATCTACTAAGCAACTGCTGCTAGAAATAAATGCTGTACTGTTAAAATTGCTCAAAAGAAAACTAAGTCTCCATTCTATTGTGAAATATTTTAAACTGTTTCAGATGAATCAGAACCACTAACAAGATTTGCCCTTTTTTTTTTTTTCTTTTTTTAATGATGTGCAAGAGAAAACGGCTTTACACAAAGCCATTGATCCAACCTTGAAACAGTATTCTTACCGATAACGTAAATTATTGAACTTAATCTCAAGGAGAAGCTACAAAGCCTATAAAACTGCCAAAGCTAGATCTGCTTTGGGTACATCATCCGCTACTTTCCCTAATGCAAAGAGCTAGCCACCTGCAAATTTTGATAATATAATTACTTTAAAAGCAGTAACAACATAGAAACATCTCACAACTACTCAATTAGGTATTATCACTGCACAGTACCTTCCCATGCATCTTGATTAATGAGGCCAATCAGAGTTTTGCAAGATTCTTGCTGATTAGGCAAGAATGTGCTTTAGAAACATGTTATATCTCTACTTGACAACTACACAAAACCATCTTTTCCCCCACAAGCAGTAAGATAATTTTTCAGATCAGGTAGATATTTAAGTAACAGAGCCCTCTTTAATGGTACACCCACTTTACTGAGGTGTGGCACTCTTTAGGTGTTAGGTAAGACTGAAGATGATCTCAATGGTCTCTCCTGAGATGAAAGCTGATGAGCTCAAAAACTTTCTGCTATCTGGACTCAGCCTAGGACACCCACTTCCCCACCCACATACTACTTCTCACAGGTACTGAGAACAGGTATAAAATAAAGATCCCCAATGTAGAAACCAAAGAGATGGCTGTTCTCAATATTTCATGCCAATCTTTACAAAGACTCTTACAAGAATAAGTCAAGATTGCTGAAAAGACTCTACCGGCCAAGACCCTCAGCCCTAATACACTGTTCCTCACAAACACTTCAGAAGGAATGGCTACAGGGCTGTATTAACACTAACGGTAACTACTTTGTGAATTCCTATGCCAGCAAGTACTGTTAAAAAATACAGTGAGTGCTTAGAAATTTTTAGAGTATTTCAAATTTTAGACTCTAGTCTGAGTAGAGATAAGCAGTGCTCCCAGGGGCTGGGTATCTTTGAATGACACAAAGAAAAGGAAGCAGGCCTCACAAGAATCCTTAACCATATTTCATAAAGTAGCATTTAGGTAAGGTCATATGCAATAGTTTCATCTCCTCATCTAGAAATCATGTTTGGTTTTGAGATGTTACTCCTTAGTCGTCAATTACAAGGCTTTACTTCACTTTCAGGTACATTACAGTTACACAAGCAACAGAAATATTTGCACGTATGGATCTCCCTATGCAACAACAGACAACAATAGTACAACAATGAAGCCTTGAGATCTTAAGATAGACCACTTCCCCTAACTGTATTTTTAACATGCAGCTTGTCAATAATATACATAAAAAACTTTTACATTGACACCGTAAATGTAACACTCATTTGAACCACTTTCTGAAAGGACTTCTTCAAATACTGTATGCATAATATTTCAAATACTATTATTACACATAAATGCTTCCTAAGTAAGCTATTATTTTCACATGCTTGGTATCAAGCCTCTAGAAGATGAGTCAACAGCTCATTATTTAGCACTGCACCTACAAATAGGTAGCCTCACCCATGTTTATTACAAACCCATGTTTATTACAAATAACTCCAAACTTGCACTGAGTACAGTTATTTTCATTCTGAAATGATCTGAAATTTAGTGCATTAAGAGTTTTGAAAGGTAGTTGAAATTGCACTGGTAATAGCAAAGCTGAACAACCAAACCTCATGAGAAGAAAAGCACCTCATAGTAGCTAACACCAACTCCCTTTCCCCAAACTCGAGAAAATTATGTCCATACATAAGCTTACATTTACATTGAAGCATATAAATAACTCTGCAGAACATATTTTAACAGACAGAAGTATTAAGTTATCCTCTTTTCCATTCCACTTTTTCAGTACTCTCTGACAAATGATGAAATGAGCCACAAGGGTCTTGTGAGTTGACATACCATAATGTTCAAATGCTTCAATTAGAGCCGACATAAGTTTCTGTGACTAGCGCAGTTTAACTTGGATCACAGTCGCTGTGGCTTTGTGCAAACCTATTTATACGAACAGAGCAGAGAGCCAAAACGGTTGCTTTGTAATTAGTTCAGGCATGTTTGAATCCAGAAAGGAAACTCTTTTAGTTTATTTTCCTGGGGAATACTACAAAGTTCCACTATGGCTTTACAGTGTAACCATGCGGATCAAGAAAGGCCCCTCATTCACCTAGAAAAAGATCAAATTATACTACTGAATTGTTCTCCTGTTTCTCAGCTTTACTCTGAATGCACTGAAATGTTTGAAAACACAGTTTCTGAGAATTTGTCATCTGTAGTGTCAAAGGCATTCCTGGCAGAAAAAGAAAGTCTTGTTGAGGGCAAAATTCAGTCAAGATGACTGTAAAACCTAATCCACACCTTTGAATTTGGACTGAATATCCATCACTTAAACATCTTGTAAATGACCCAATTTGTTTACACGGCCCTGTAGCTTTTTATGACTTTTCCATAAAGAAGTTATTACATCCATTGCTTTTATTTTGCTTTAGAGCATTTGAATGAGCCCCAGAACCACAAGCAAGTGAAACAGACTGTCTGCAGATGGAAGTGGCCTCATATAACTCACCACTACCGGTGAAGTAGTCAGAACAACACTTTCAGTTTGGAAATGCCATACCTTCACACACAGCAAAAGAATTTCCTGTGCCATATGTCTTTTTTCATGTTTAACTATTGTATAAAATGAGTGCTGGTTTCCTGTCAATCTGAGAAGGAACGTGGAGCTCCCAGAACTTGTGCTTCTGTTTTAAACAAGGATTCATTGCTACCATGCAATGGCTCATCCGCCAAAGCTCCCCAAATGACAATTTAATAAAAGACTGGATAACTGAATGATGTGGAAAAGACTACAGCTAACAATTAAAACAAGTGATACTATGCATTATTTCACAAATCAGTACCTCTTCCAGCAAAGTCATTTCCCTCATTTCACATGCTTTTATACAAATCACGCTTAAAAGGTGGTATAGCGACATTAACAGCTAAGGCTTGACTTGAAAGATGTGCTAAGAGAACCTCCAAAACCATTTTTCCAGTGTAAGCTACTCCTCAAATACGACACTCCCTGGTATTTTACACATGGACTTCTTTACAGAAAATTACAACTTTGCTGATATGTGCCAAACTTAGTAACAGCTTAAAGATTTAGAATATAGAAACTACGAGAACACCAATCCTTTACCTTTTACTACCTAAACCTGGTTTGAAGCCCATTTTATCAGTTACAGACCAATTCCCTAATTAACTGCAGCATCTAACTGCCATCACAATTCTTACTATGAATTGGCAATAAATTCTGTAAGGTAAGAGTATTACAGCAGAAGCACTGCAAAAAAGAATTAAATGTACAGGAAACACAAGCAGCATTGTTTCCTTTGCCCATGGCATTCTTTGCTTTTTCTGAGACAGACAGACTGAACACTTCAAGAAAAGCCACGTAAGGGTGATAAGGACACACGTAAAGGAGTTTTAATCCAGCACTCAAAGTTATCACGAGCTACAGCTGAAAGCTTGGAAGACCTCCCATATTTTCCTTTAATAAAACTGTAGTGTCATAGGGACTGTAAAGGGATAGTTACTCAACACACACCACTGTTCTCCTTGAAAACAGAGTACTAAACAAAGATTTTTACCTCTAGCCTCAGTGCTACAAGGAGCGTAGCCTCAGCCTCCCTGCCACCACCTTCACCTGGCTTTATATTCAGAACCAGAGTATACTTTGCACTTCATGTGAAGAAATCCATGCAATGGTGATCAAACTGAGCCATGCCTGCATGCTATTCCAATAGTTAATGATCAGTTTTAACAAACTTGGTGAGAAATTTACATGTTTTGAGCTTCCAGGGAGTACAGGAACAGAGATGCTCTTCACCCTAAAGAACCTCCTTAAAATGTCTGTTTTTATAACGAGATCTTAAATAAATTCACCGTGAAGAGTAAGATTAATGAATAATTTATGAGGATTAATTCACAAAAAAGGCACACTGCCATTGAAGAAACTGTTACTGGTTACTCCTCTGCAACTCTCCAATTCTCACTACTATAAAAGGATGCCACTACATAATAAATAACCTTTGAACATTTTCTTACTTCATGTGCAAATGCTTTTTCTGCCTGAATCATGTTGGACTGAAGTAGTACATGGGAGGTTAATTCACATTCTCTTTCTCCAGCCCTAAACACCTGCATATGAAAATGGCAATAATAAGGAAAAAAAATAAAAGTAGCAAGCAGCACCATGAACATCTTCACTGCAGAGTTAACCTGCAGTGAAGTATAGCCTCAAATTAGCCCAGCTTGAAAGAGAACAGCCACACATTGAAATAATAAGTCGGCGGCTCAAAGAGACTTAACTAAACAGCTGATGTGTTCTTTTAACATGAGTTGCAGCCAGCTCATGAATTCCTAGTCAGGGAAGGTAAAAGCATACTGACAGGGGTTGACGGGTGGCACACACTAGCCACACTTGAGAGGAATCCACAGTGACAAGAAGCCAAGCAGCCCATAAACTCAGTGTATGTAAATGTATGGTCACGCCTATGCGAGGTGAACGTCAAAGTCCAAATTGTGGACACGCTTAACATAGGTGTAGCATTTGCAACAGAACTAATTAAGTACATAAGAAAGTTAAGTCCTTGCTAACCCTAATGCAGAAGGCCTGCAGGAGACCAGGGAATTAGGGGGCTCTCTCCTTTAGCTTACATTAAGTTTTTTAATAGCTCCTATACTCTGCCCATGAGGGTCTGGAGCCCTGCCTTGTCTCATCCAGTCAACTTCTATAGAAACTGATTAGGTTATGAAAATGGCTAGAGAGGCTTTGGTACACAAGCTTTGTAAAATGGGTATCTTCACATAAAACTGGTTTGCATTCTATAGGATGATGAAATTAAGCCACAATAATGCAATGTAACACTCAGGATATGTTTATAAAATCTCAGCAGAAGGATGTCAAGAAATGAAGATCAGAAGACAGACGAACCCCAAGGCTAGGATGTCTAGGGATGGAGTCATGAATAAATTTTCTTGGCATTGCCACCTTAAAATAACATCCTATAATTTAATGAAGTCTCTAGAAAAATGCGTATTTTAGCTTCGCAACTGCACATTATGCCTTTTCACTCACCTACTTAAATAAAAGCAATACACATTCAAACACAAGCTGCAAAAGTTTTCCCTAAAAGGGAATAACAGGGTTGAGTAAGTTTTAAGGTACAATTAGTTTCTCAGAAGTTCCGGAACAACTAAGCACTCACAGATACCTAAGTGCTATTAAAACAGCTGTATTTCTTCATGTTAGCTCTATTCATTTTCTGTTCTGTAACTTTTGCTAAGTCCCACAGGTTTCAGCTAAAAGACTACCTATGTACAGGCCAATTTCTAAGACACTTATACACCAGGAAGTGTATTTTCAATGGCACACACTTTGTGACCAAAAAGCAAAGGCATGGTTCTCTAGTAAAGCCAAGAACTATCTATAAAGCAACTGAAGAGGCTCGTTTCCAGCTAAGGGAAGTGGACTTGCACAGTGTCCTCTTTCTAGTAATCAGGAACTGCCAGACACAGCAAAAACCGAAAGCAGCAACTACCCAACAGCAACAAACCCCCCCCAAAACCACTCTGCTATAATGAGCAGCCACTGCTATAGGATGCAAACCAGTCCTTTGCTATTACATGTTGACTACGTAATAATTAAATTCAAAAGGTTTGGATAAAGTTTTAAGATATAAAAGACATTATGTTTGTGTGAAGACAAAGTTCAACATAAGCCCTTTGGCAGCATAGTTGTCAGTGTTTAAAGGTATGCCCTGTGTTTCTTCTCCATTATAAAACTCTGTATCTGAATGAAAGGCAAACTAAAACCCCCCAGACAACATGACATAAAGCTTTAAAGTCTGTTAAGGCAAAAATAAGATTTTACATGTTTCTCCCTTAAATTCCACTAAAGATTCTTAACTTAAAGATACAGGAAGGATGGGTAGGATGGAATGTCTACATACTTGGGACAAGTAGCAAACAGTCTGTGCTTTTAAATCCCTTACTTTTGTCTACCAGAAGAAACTGAGGGAAGCAGCAGGACTAAGGAAAAGTCCCAAGCAGCACTCTGCTGAATGACAACACACAATATTCCAGGAGTCAACTACAAAGGCAGAAAAAAAAACAAATTTAGAACTCTCTTCCACTGCAATTCACTGCAGTGTTGAAGAGCTTCTCTGACTTGCCACAAACTTTTGCTTAAAATCAAAAGAGGATGTGGTGTAATTCTTCACTTTCCAGGAAAAGGGCCTTAAAACTTTTCAAAACAAGCCTTGGACTAAACAGAAATAGATTAAACTTGAGAAAAATTGCACTGCTGTCAAGTTTCCCCTTAGATGACGCGTGCTCATATTTTATACTTTCTCATCTTCTCGAAATAAAGAGAATTGCTGCTGACCAGCAGCAGCCAACAGACTGTAGTGGCACTCATCAATTCAAGAAGAGTCTATGGCGTCTATTCCCACTGCTTTAAAGTATGCTGGTTTATAAGAGATAATTTTGCAGTCAAGTGACTGCACTCAAGCAAAAGCACCAACATTTCCACCTGCAAGAATTCAATGCACTGCATCACTTGGACATCCACACCTTCTTTCGGTGTTCAGCCTGAGTCAAATGACCTTAATCAGAAATTCTACTGTCCCCATTCCTGACTAATCTGGAAGCTCTCTCTGGAGATACACGAACCTGGAAATCCTCTTGGTGGCTGTGAGGAGGTGCTGAGGCCACACACACACCAACATGATGAAAGAAGCTTCCTCTGGCACTTCAGCTCCAGCTGTAGTCACCAACTTTTCCCAAGGATAGCCTGAGCTATACAAGTAACTTAAAAGAAAGATCTGTCAGAAGCTACATCATCACCAGTACATTACCTGTGCTGCAGGATTAACAGAAATCAAGTAAATGCTTTCGTTTTCTAAAATTTACTTCAGCAACTCTATTTACTGCTGCTCATTTACACCTGAAACTGCCTGCGGGAAAGCTAATCTCAACTGCTTGGTCCTGGTGAGTTGCTAACTGACCTCAGTTTCTTGGCTTTCTGAAGCCATGCACACTGTTCCATTTAAACACACATGCCACATAAGCTATACACTTCATTGCACCCAAAAGTAGGGTGTTTTTTAATTTTCTGTAAAGATATCCTCATCTTTCTCACAGAAATCAGAACAGCTGACAGCTTAGCAAAATTACTTCAAAAATTTATCTCATCTTGTCCTAAGACAGCCAAGAAAACAGGACTTAGATTCTCTTGCCATTTCACGTTGTAATCAAATCTAAATTAAGCTAATAACATAAAATAAGTAGGCATGCTCAGACCACCAGAGTTAAGTCATTAGAATTGTCATTCACAATACTTCATTGACCAACAGCTCCCTCAGAGATTTCCCAAACTACAGAAACAGAATGAAGATATAAAACCAGCAGTCAAAAGTAGATTCAAAACCAGCAATAAGTATAATAGAAAGAAGAAACAAGTAAATCATGCAAGTAATCAAATTCAATATGCAAGAGATACAGTTTTCTCCTCAAAAGATAACAAGTGATGAATTTTTCTTGACTCTACTTCAGTATGGAAAAACAGTAATAAATACATCAAACCACCATAAGAGAACCGATAAAGCCACCTAAGTACGAAAAACCCTTCAAAGCATAATCTGCTTTTCAGCATGACGAGGAATAGTGGAAATTAAATCTACTCAGATAAATGGGAGCCATCACTACACACACCATTACTGCTACTTCAGCTTCCATAAATTGTTGCACAAACTTCTTTGATCCTCTAGATGAATATTTACTCAGTTGAACAAAATAAAAACATTAATATGAACTTATCAAAGAAATCACATAAAACTCCTTACTGTTGAGTTACAAATACGACCTGTTCTTACAGAAAATCTGAATGTAATAGAGGGCCAGTAAAAACAAGGACAGTTTTAAGCGGTTTCAAATGGAGGTACACTGGCCCCACAACAATCATCACACTGAATTCCTAGGAGGTAGCAGCAAAATACTGTGTTCTAAGAATATCTCATTTACAGTTACAAAGAAATATTTACACTAGGAAATTGCCACCTAAAATGACACTCCATATACACCAGAAACAAGAGAACTCCTTATGGCTACATCTAGCAAATAAACTGAGTCAAACTGTAATTCTGAAGTTAATAATCACTTAGCTGATAAATAAATATCATTTATGGAGAAAAAAGAATCCCTAAACACATGCTTACCCTTTGTAACACAAGCAGTCCAATCGATTTAATAACTGGTCATAGACATCTTCAGTATCACCTTGAAGCAATAACTACAGCACCCACTGTGCAGCTGAGTAACACTGTAATCCACTCTACTGCAAAACTTCTTGGCCATTACCAGTCTTACAAGTAGAGGACAGAACTTTTATTTGTAGAATGCGTGAGTGAAAAAGCTCCCTCTCTCCTGACCAAAGATTATTTGGCATGTGAACAGCAATAGCTCAGTCTCATACTCTAGAGAATTTTAACCTGCCTCTAGCTAAAAGCTATACAATCTTTAGATTGCAGCAGAGTGTAAAAATCACCCTAATTAAATCAAGTAAGAACTGGTTTGACCAGTGTTACTGATCCCCCAAATAATTAAAATCAGTTAAGTCAGGGGTTGGTACTTAGTTATACCTAAACTTGTGCTAATTTTTAAAGTAAGTTTTTCAACTGAACAACTAGAAAGCAAACTTCATGTAAACTGTAAGAACCTCCTGGAGTGTTGTAAGTGTAAACTACCACAGAACAGTTTCAGGGCATGTTAGAAAATATAATTCTCCTGGCTTTGCATTTGTTCTAAGATGCAGTGACTCTATCTCGGAGCATGCCAAATTGCACTACAAGCCAGTTGAAGCCTGACCTAAAGCAGCTGTATTTCTCATATATGTGAATAGAATCTAGTCTGTGTTGTCACGTATACTTACTTACTTACATCAGTTTTGCTTCTATGCCATACGATCCACCTTTTACACTGTTGTGCTTCCCATTGTTGGACCCTGGAGGCCCTTCAGGGCCCAGCTGCCTTATGCTGTAACAGACCCTGTAACAAATCTCCTAGGGCAGATTGACAGCATAGCAGGTTTCTTCCCAGTTCTGATGAAGTCAAAGCCCAGCAACGGTGATCCTCTGTGTGTCAACTGGCTTCATATGTGCTCCATGCAAATTTAACAGAAGGCACCATAACAGCATGAGACTTCAGTATATTAGTGCCAAGTCTATTTTGTTTCAAACTGGTGCCCTAAAGCCTGTAACTGCCAGGTAAGCAGGGAAGGGGTAGAAAGTGAGTGATTTCTCACACAGAGCAGATAATTTCCTGTACTGTGCACAAAGTCTGATTGGTTTCCTGTCAGAATAGCTGGGTCTCTGAGCCTTTTGATCACTTTCCTCTGGCCCTTCACAGTTGCTCTGATTAGAGATTGATCCCCATGCTGCTCTTTGATCAGCAGCTCTGGCAATCCGCAGGTGCCATATATCATCACATTAGCAGACCACAGCAGTATTAATCTCCTCCTGCTACATTTGCTAGTGCACTGCATATTCTACCCATTCAAAGCATTGGCAGTGTTCTCAAACTTTGCTTTCTATTAAAAGATACGACGTAGAATACTTATATCTGGGGAGTCCCAAGTTCAAAGTTGAGAGAATTGAATTAGCCTCGAAATTGTGTTTTTGCTTTATTTCATTACAGTTCAGAGAGTTTTGAGAGCTCCCAGGTCGCCCTTTTGTGTTGGTTTGTGCCCAGGGAGAAAGCTTGCTCTAGCTGACATGCAAAGTACTCAATTTTTCAAACCACCCCTCCCCGTACATTAAGCACCAGGGTTTCCATGAATGCATGCTAACGGCCTTAATTTTAGATATTCTACACTAAGTGTGGTTTCATGCAGTATATAACGTTTCAGTTTATAAAATATTCTTTAAAATTACTTCATAATAGTAGATCAAGAGGAAAGGCGCTTAAAAATCTGAATAATGTAAATCATATGGAGTTCAGAGGCTAAGCAAATTACACACCCCGAAGCTGCCCTTGCTGTATGAAAGGACTCTTTCTCCAGTCCCGCACAGCCCCGGCCCAAGGGAACTTGCATTTGAGAGTTTTCTAAACATTTCAGGTACACTTGAAAGTTGAAAGTAATTCTCATTTCCTATGCAGGATTAGCTCGTTTCCAGCCCGTACAAAATACCTCTCATTCAAGCACAGACACAACCAACTCCCCCCCCCCCCCAACAGATAAGCATTTAGGGTACAAAGGTGCGCGGGCTCTTGCTTCTTTTTTTGGGGGGCGGGGGGTGGAAGCGACGGTGCGGGGTCATTTTGCACCTCCGACGGTAGAGGGGCGAGGCTCCGAGGTCCCTGCGGGCCGCGAACCGCTGCCCTTTTACCCACAGCACACCCCTGACGGCGGCGGGCGATGCCGGGCTGCCGAGCCCCGGTCGCTCTGCCCGGCCCCTCAGCTCCCCCTCCCGCGGCCGCGCTGTCTCCGCGCTCCGGACAGCCCCGCAGCCCAGAGAGCTCCGCACTGCTCCGCTCCGCGCCGGCCGGGCGCCTGCCCCCGCCCTGCCCCGGGCTACCCGCCGGCAGCGGCGGGAGCTGCTGCTCCTTACCGTTCTGCTCCTTGGCGCCGGAGAAGGCGAACTTGCTGCTGAGGTCGGACTCCGCGGCGGCCCCCTGCCTCCGGCCGGCCAGGGCACATGTCAGCAGGAGCAGCCCGAGGAGGAGCATTGGGCCGGCGGGGCGAGGGGCTCCGGCACTGCAGGCACTGGTGGCGCGGCACCGAGGCCCGGGAGTCTCTCAGCAGCGCCCGGCGCGGGCTGCGCCGCTGGGGAGAAGGCAGCACTGAGCCTGCTCTGGCAGCAGAGAATTGCAGGGTAGTTTCCACATAATCCCATCCAAAACTTTTTCCTAGAGCCCTTTTCTGTGTCTCCAGGTTTTGTTTTTCTTTGGCTTTTTTTTTTCTCTCTCTCTCTCTTAAAAAAAAAAAAAATAAAAAAATAAAGAAGGATCAAAGCAAAATCTGGACCCAGACCAGCTTCCCAAGGACTAAACAATCCGGGGCCGAGCAGGGTCTGGTGCGGGCGCGGGGCGCGCAGAGGGGCCGGCTGAAGCGGGGGGGAGGTGGGGGAGCGGGGCCGGTGCTGCCACGGAGGAGCGCGCACCTGTCAGCCGGCGGCGGGGCGAGGGAGGGCGCAGGGGAGAGGGGCGGGCCGGCCGTCGGGGCGGGCTGGCGGGAGGGCAGGCCGCGCTCCCACTGAAATACCTTCCGCGCCCGCGGCTCGGGGTCTGCGTTGCCAAGTTGGGCCGCGCCGCTCGGCTCTCCTCAGCCGTCAGCCATTACCTTGCGGCGAGAGCGGCACCTGGTGCGGCTGCTTACACCCCGGGAAGTTGGGGGGGGAGGGAAGAGATGAGCGGGGCAGTCCACGGCCGCTGCCCCGTCTCTCACGGCCAAATGGCGGCGCAACAGGTGTTGGGGTGAGGGTACGAGGGTTGCCTGAGAAGTTCTTCCCCTCAGGGCCTGAGGCAGTCCGTGTACCGCCGCCCCAGGATCACCCCCCACAGCTGGTGAGGAACTGAGGTCACTGTGGTGTGGGGCCAACTTCTGGGTTTGGTAATTAGGGTGAGACGTGGTGCTGGCTTCCCGGTATTTGTTTTCTGGGTTGTTATCGTGGTAATTGGGTTTGTGCTTGACAATTTGATGCTTAGTTAAACATTTCATCTGCAGCATGACCTTGGTACTGGGGACTAAAACACGGGGAGGAGGCTTTATAAAGGTTCTGGATGTAGGTTTTCGGCTACCCTAAAATGAGACCTCTAGCATTTATATGAGCAGACGGAAACACAGGTTCAGCTTTTTATAAGTGTTCCTCTCTTGCTGAAATGGTGTGCAGTGCTCAGTGAGATGGGACCTGTAAAGGAGGCATGGTTGGGTTTTTTTTTGCTGTTTCACCGGAGATCACAGCTAAATTTATGGCAAGGAGTACACCGCTGTTAATGCTGGTGAGGCCTGAAAGGGTAGCTGATACTCGGCGCCAATTAAGATGGTGCGTTGTTCAAGCTTCTCTACTGGAGCTGGTGTTTCTAGATTATTTGGAAAAGGGTTTGAACCACAACTATGTAATGGGTCTGGGTAACAAAACTAAGCACTAGCTACTAGATAGACCACCCTCCGTAGTCGTTGTCATGCTCACTGTCTGTGCAAGATACACGAGAGAGAAACTGAGCCTGGATTGCTGGAGTCCTGAGCACACACTATGTAAAATTCTTATCCTTTGACCCAGCTCTTTCCATTATATAACTGAGTTGTTTCTTTGCTTCAGCCAAAGTAACCCTTGAGACAGTGATAAACATCCCCTCTGTTCCTAATAAGTGACATATTTCTAGTAGCAACTGAAAGCTGTCCAGCCAAGCTGGGCTGTCTTCTGAAAGGCAGACTTGGAGCATACCACAAATAGCAACCCTTCCCTTACAAAGCATGAAGAAAGAAATGTACTGCACAAAGCAGACTATGTACTTTTATTATTGTTGCCATGATTATTGTTTTTCGGGTTTCACAGTTGTTATTTTTAAATAAAAATAAAAATAACATGTACTGCTTTCCAGTACGTGTTATTGCTGATTACAAGCTGTGGAGGGGTTTAATCAATTAAATGAAGTATTGCACTATAACTTAACCTTCACCATTCTTTGTATTTTGGGGAACTGATGACAAGTTCCCTCTGAAAAACCTGGACCTAATGTCTCTCACTGTGCACATGGAAAGTAAAGCATCTGATGTCTCCCATAGCTTTTAAAAATCTAGGCTTCACCAGACCAGTGTTCCATCTGGAGGTGCTGGAGCATGACTAAAGAAGGGCAACAAAGCTGGTGAAGGGTCTAAAGCACATATTGTGAGAAGCAGATTAGGAGGAACTGGGATTGTTTAGCCTAAAGAAAAGAAGGTCAAGTAGACCTTATCACTCTACCTGAAAGGAGGTTGTAGCAATGTGGTGGGTGTCAGCCTCTTCTCACAAGTAGCAAGAGACAGGACAAGAAGAAATGACTTCAAGTTGTTCCAGGGGAGGTTTAGATTGGATATTAGGAAACATTTCTTCATGTAGTCAGGCACTGGAACAGGCTGCCCAGGGAAGGGTTTGAGAGAT
>JBCJKH010038241.1:5769-16093 GCA_039877255.1 Loriculus beryllinus | reverse complement strand
GCCTTCCAGGAGAATCTGCTCCAAGATTTTGCCAGGCACAGAGGTGAGACTGACTGGTCTGTAGTTCCCTGGGTCATTCATTTTCCCCTTCTTGAAAATGGGGGTTATATTTCCCTTTTTCCAGTCATCAGGAACTTCACCTGACTGGAATCAGTCATTATCTGCCATAGCACCATAGTTATATGGCCATGTATTTCCATACAGCAAAGTTTTTCTGTTGCTTAGTGTATCAGAAAGGCTATGATCAGACAGAAAACCTACCCCTCAATTCAAAATAAAAAAAAAAAAAACCAAACAAAGCAACAAAGCCTTCTTTCCTGTTTTGTCATGTTGTGATCCTATGAATAAAATCAAAGATCTACTGAACTAGTGGAAAAATCTTAATATTCAACAAGTGTATTTTTGCAGTCCTCTTCATTTATGTATACTTTATACAGTTTGGCCTTAGAAACATGGCCTATTTTGGAAAAGAGGAAATAAAAGCTGTCAAGTGTTTAAGGTTTGTAGATGATAGCACAGTTACTTGAAACAACTTGGAGATCTCCAGAAAAGTATGTTTTAGCCAATAGGGATGGAATAACAGTTTTCTATTCAGAGAAAAAAGAACAAATGAAAAAATAAAGTTTAGCTATTTCACACACCTCTCCTACAAAAGTAAAATTCTCAATTTGAAGTACTTTCCAAAGCAAGCTCTCCATGCATGCTTTCCCACATTTGCTGTGAGCCTCCCAGCTGTTGCTCAGCACAGTCTTTTCCCTCTAATTAAATATGAATCTCAACTCTTCATTAACTACAGACTATTCAATCATAAAAGAATTAAAGGGCAGAAACCAGTAAGATCAGCACAGCAAAACAGCTCTTTGCATTGAAGGCTTCAACAGTTAAAGACCTTGCACTATACCAAGCTTCATTAATGAGCAAGGAACACTTCCATTACCTTGGAAATTACACTGTGATGTTTATGGTAAATGCTAAAAAAACGGCTGCTATAATCCAGCCTTCCTACTTGCTTTAAAAATGCTCCAGGCAAACCAGAAGACACAAAAACGTAACTCAAACCAGACTTATAGAAGAGGTAGAAGCAGAGAGCTGCACTTATCCCAGTAATCTCTCCTAGACTCTATTTTAACCATAGATGCTTTGAGGATAGAAAACAACCTACAGAAAGACACACTGTCTTTAGGTACCTTGAACAGAATTGTGTGAATGTGACATGGGAATAATGCTGTGAAACGTGCTCAGGGAAAAAAGCAGCCACATTGCATGCTGAAGGCTAGTTTCCTCCTGTAAAATAACATGAAAATCATGTGTACATGGAACTCCCTCTGCTCCAGCTTTTTTATACCAGCTTTAGTATCTACAAGTCTCCATGGACTCCCAGGAGAATATCTGAAAACCTGGACTGAGTCTGTGCAAAAGGCTTAATGTACAATCTAGGGGGAAAGAGAGACTCTACATATGCTTCAAAGTATGAGCCTCATTTCATCCCTAAAAACTGCTTCTGAAGAAGCATATCTTACCTCCTGAGGACAGGGACCACGTCCCAGCACCATCAGGGTCACCAGGTCCATGGCATTACCAGTGGCATCAGCATTTCACCCTTCCAGTTTTTCAGAGAAAACTCTACCACTGTTGTTCAGGAGACCTCTTTCCCCTCTCCCTCCACCCCAGCAGAAATCTGGGCTCTTATGACAGATCAGTCTTTTGCCAAACCATGCCCTGGTCTTACTGAATGACTGCACTGAGCCCCCCTACTTCTGGGAGAGGTGCGGGGGTTTTCTGGGCTATGTCAGAATAAAATGGCAGTGCAACTGTAGTTAAATATTTGTGACCGTCTCCTTTCAGCATCATAGGCATTGATTTGCAACAACATACAGAGACAAGACACATTTAATATATTACAATGTCACATGTGCACGCGTGCATGTTGAAAAGATAAAAGAATGAAGTGTATTCCTTTTCTAATCATGAAAATATTATTAAATATGAAAGCCACACACAAAATGGAAAAGATGCTGATTTTCAAATCCACTGGAAGTGGTGCCGATTGCTTTCAGAGTCGAGAAAAATCTGAGTTTCTTGCAGCAAAATCTACTCTCCATAATCTATTACTCACTTATGTTAGTCATATACCTTCCTGTAAACAGGAAGGCTGAACTACACCGTACTGCCACCGGGAGGCACAGTTAGTTTTTACAGTTCGGCTTTTCATACCTTCATTTCAGAAACAGCCCATCTTAAGAATTTGGCTAATACATTCAGTTTTGATCCACACATGCGAGTCATTCAATCATTTTTAAAAAGTCCTTAATTCTATCCACATAAGACTATCAAAGCAATCCACTGCCAGAGCAGATTTTAGTTATTTCAAGTTGAAGGGTGACCTCAGTTCAATATGAGGTCACAAATTTTGCTCACAAAATTCTAGCTTTTTTTTAATCACATCCTATAGATGGTTAAAATAAAAGACATTGTTAACTGTTTCCAATAGTGTAGAAAGAAAATTTCTTAGTAACAAATACAAAAGATATTTATTAACTGGATAGCGGAAGATGACTAATTATTGCATTAAAAGAAAACACAGGGGGGTTAATTGCCATTTTAATGCTGTAGGCACAAATACATATGAATTCAATGACAGAAGTGTTGCTTGCTGCTATCAATTATTCTGACTTCAATCATGTTTGATTGAAGTCTTCCATCCACTTGGAAAATAAATTACTGCTTGATAATATGACTTAGTGCTTCTTTTAGCAGGTTACATTCCCTCTAATACTAATCTTTCAATGTAAGTCATTTCCACAGTGGGATACAGAGGAAGAAAAAAAAATTGTACCCGTTTGAATATGAGAATAACAGAGCACTTTGGAATCTCTCCTTTTGGGAGATTTTTTACAAAAGGGAGCTAAAATAGTAAGCAGGTAAATTTTAACTGCATTATCTTTGCAGTACACCAGAAAGCCCCACTGAGTGTGCAGAGGCCAGTGTTTGGAGCAAAGGGGACAGGTGTAGTTGTCTGCTTCCAAAGTACCAATGCTGAATGTTCAGTCTAAAGTAAAATTGCTATTAAGTTACACTGATGTAACACCTGTAATTGCTTCTTAACCACTTGGAGGCCCTTACAGCTGTACATGTCCAATATGTGATACACTTAGTATTTTATAAACAGTAGTGCAGAAACCCAATCCAACAGTTTCTAGAGGGTAATTTGGAGAGAGCAAGCGCCAGTGCCATTTCCTGACCACATCCCTTTCCTGCCCAGAGCCCTCACCCAAGGCTCAGATAGCCCAGCCATAACTCAGACATAGCTAAATACCTCATTTTAGGATATCCCAGCTATGGCCAGAAGTCAGGCTGGTCTTCACCAGGTGCTTTCAATTGCTCTGGGACACATCAGGGTGAATACACACACTGGGGCAAGCTGGTCTAGAGGGTCTGACATCAACCTCCAAACTAGAGATGTGCCCAGGGACTGGATCTGCTTCTCATTCCTGCTCTGCCTTAAGGCAGGAGGATGATGACAGAAGTAAGGAAAAGTCCTTTATGGAGGATGTCTGAAGTGTTTATGGAGTAGCTGCTGGAGTACAGAGGTGCACAGGGGACCCTATCAGGAGCTTCACACAACCCTGGCGTTAAGTGTTGCACCTGTAACTCTGTGGAGGCTTCCAGAAACCTTGCAATAAAGATGCAATCATGCAGTGTCCCAGACTTAAGTGATTTAATTCAAGAGTGTAAAAGGCAGCTGTTATAGTTTACCACTTTATCAAATACCATATTAAAAATATGAATTATGAAACACAGCTTTTATCCAGAAACCTAAGTGTCAGTACACAATCTACTTGCTACATACTCAGCTACTAACTGAAAACGTACACTCTGCATTTAGACATAACAGCTTCAAAAATGCTTTGATAAATGCAATTAAGGAAATAGCTGGTTTAGGAGCAATATAATCTGAATACGATTCAATCTAAGTGTGGTACTGTTGCTGAATTGCTAAGAAACTCGACAGCTAAAGTACCATGTTTATATTATTTCAAGATAAAGTATTATGAATTATCTTATAAGTAGAATAACCAGTTGATATAAAACTGCAAAGCTGAAGAAAAAAATGTTAATGTAATAGGTTACCAGTTGGGGGTCTCCCTGTGTCGCATAGAGCAAGTCATTTTAGACTGGTATTTTCAAATATTTATCTAACTAAATATGAAGAGAGACAGACTGGCAGCCATCTGCACTTTTTGACAACATCCAGATGAGTTAGGTACTTAACTTCTACCACAGTCAGCAGGAGTTAGATGCTTAATGTATTTGGATGCTTTAGAAAATCACATTAGGCACTTTACATATTTAGGTGCCTAAATATCTTTCAGTTTATTGCTGTTAGTTTTCAAGTGCCTCAGTCCTGCACTCAAATGAGAATAACTGCATTTGCCTAATTCATATGGGAAATGGAAAAAACAATAAGGACTGGGAGGTGCTTGGATACTACAGTAATGGTATATAAATACCACAGAGAAAGAATAGATTGAGGGCAAAATGCGACTGGATGTTAGGGTGCTATCAATAATAAAATTCACCATGATGATTCTGCAAGCGGCAGCAGGAGAGAGAGAGTAAATGCACCATGAGGTAAATGCACAAGTATTTAGCAGCTTATTCAGAACAGAAAGTGGTCTGTTCTGAATGACATTCATGTGAAATAAGCAAGTGAAAAAAAACAACCTGAAAAAGTAGGTGCACCTAGGAGGCCACCTCCTGTCCCTTTTTATGAAAGGGAATACAGATACTTCAGTATTCTTCACACAGTAACAAATCTATTGCAAATCCCTCCTTATCTTTTCTATGGAGTCAAACTTTTTGCCTTTTGCTTTAGCATCTATATAATTCTTTTCCAATCTAATAACAAGTTCTCCATTCAACTAGCAGTAAAAACTGTCAGGGCCATCCCCCACCCACTTTCCTCTCAGGGTACCTAAAAGGCAACAAATACTAAGAAACTTGAATCTGAGTATCAGGAAAGTTACCCTGACTAAAGATAAAATTTAGTCCCAAGGAAAACAGATACAGTTCCAGTGCAACTTTTCACTTACATGCCTGATACAGTTCACTTATGGGTATTTTGTGAAAAGAAAAAAAAAAAAAAAGAAAAAAAAATCTACTAAGGGAAGTATCACATCCCTTGACAAGTAAAGTCTAGGACTGGGGGGAAAAATGAACATATAGCAGCAAAATTCTTGTTCAGTCAGAAGAAAGACTAGAGGAGTTAAGAAGCCTTCTCCATTTCTAGGTTCTGTAATTGTCATGATAAATATGCCTAAAGCTTCAGCTCACCACACTAAATCAAGCAAAGTATCTGAGAGATCAAAGTAACTTATACACTTAATTGTCCAATGCTGTCTTAAGCATGAAATCAATCCAATCAGTAACTCACCAAAAAAAAAATCAATTCTGCATACTCTAGAGAAAGCAGATATTCATTATTCAATAATTGTTACACAGCTGCTGTAAATGCACAATAAAGAAAAATGACCTTGAAAGCCATCAGATATGCTCCTACACTTAGCAAAGCACATCTGTCACACAGCATTGACTTCAGCCTTCCTTTGGTAAGGCTTTCTTTTTTTAAGTTGAAATTCCATAAAGACTATAATACTATTTTAGGGTGCTCTCTAAGTAGTGCTTATCATGCAGCCAACACAGGTCACCTCTGCTAATCCTGGAGCAGTCCAGCAAAACACATCCTGCTTGTTAGTTCAAGTGACTGCAGAGCCAGAAGTATGCTGGAACTCAGACCCGGCGCCATCGAGTATGCTACAGCCTCTGTCAAAGTTTCCACAGCATGCCCAGGATCACACTGGTAAGCACACTTACAAAACACAAAAGAAACTCAAGCAAACAGGTCAACACCTCAGAATGAATATGAATGAACCTGCTATGGAGGTTACTTCTGAACCTCCCTGTGCATTCCACCTCATTGCTCTTCCATTTCTCTTTCCACTCCTTAGGGGTTTACACCTGCCCAGCTGATTACTACCTGCAGCCATGCCTGCAGTTGTCAAAACACCTCACAGGGGTTTGAATACCTTTTAGAAGTAAACCTTTCCTTTCTCCACTGCCATTCATGACAAGATTTTCAAGATAATTTGGTGCTTCATTGTCCATCTGCCATCTGTCTATTAATACCTACTAATACCTATTGTCCATCTGTCTAAGTGGCCACGTGGATCCTGAACTGCTAAACAAGTCATACTCAAGAATGAACAGCAGCCTACACTGTCTACAGACTACCCATCCCTGTATCAATTTTGGTACAAAATACTTTATCTAGGTGTTCTCTGATATCCATCCTTTAAACAAACAGCGAGGACAGAGCTTTAGCTTTAATTGCCGCCCCTCCCCACCCAGGCAGAACATCTGAGGTAAAGCAGGATAGTCACAGGTCACTGTTGGTGTAGAAAAACACAGTTTTACACATGAGTAATTTCAATAATTCCACTGGATATCTGTCATTATTACAGCAACAACCATGTATGTTTTTAAAGACCTTGATAGAAACCTAACAGATTTGACTTTTGCTCCTGAGGAAAATTCTCTACTGTGATAAATCAATGTGGGGATACTTTCGCAAAACACATTTATATTGTTTTCCCCATAGTGTTTACTCTTTACTAGCTTGAACAAGGTTTCTCCCCATTTGGTTTCTTTTGGTCTTACGCTTTCTTCCATAAATAGACAAACATTTGTGTTCATTTTTCCTCTCTGCTCCTGCCAGCACTATATCAAAGGCAGGAAAGCACATCACAAATAAATGCTATTATTACTAGAACAGTGCATAAAAAAATAGTTTCAGTTCAGTGAACAAAAAAAGATGAAAAATTCATTTCAGGTCATCCCAAACTGAACACGGCCCCCCAGGCCAGGAGGTTTATTCCTTTAGAGCTCCTTGGTTTTGCATTTTCAGCAAATTTTGTAAGTACATTCACAATGTTTGTGTCAGGGCTACTAACAAACATATTAAAAAAGTCTGAAGCATAACAACTCCAATTTTTTCCTCATACATTCATTATCATACAATGGTTTAGGTTGAAAAGGACCCTTTAAGGATCATCTAGTTGCAACGTCCTTCCCACATGCAGGGAAGCCTTTCACTAGACCAGATTGCTCAAAGCCTCATGCAGTCTAGCCTTGAACACTACCAGGGATGGGGAAGCCACAGCTTCTCTGTGCAGCCTGTTCCAGTGCCTCACCACCCTCACAAGAGAGAGCTTCTTCCTTATACCAAATTTAAATCTACATTATTTCAGTTTAAAACCATCAGCCCTTGTCTCATACCATTAGAGCATCTGTATGTTATTGGCTAGACTGGTCCACCAAACTAGCTCACCATGCAGCCAGAGGAGCATGGTGGTGGAGGAAGAGGGTGGGGGCTTCCAAATATATCCGATACTGGTAATGCTACACGTATCACTGCAAATCTAGTTCTGTACTTATTTTGTTAGTGCTTGCACTGAATGCAAGCTGGGCTTTCATTTGCTTTTTCCCTTCTAGCAAGGTGAGGACAGGGATCCCTTGACAGGCTGTGAACCCACCATGCACTCCAGTCATTTCCCGCTCCAAAGCTGAAGGGAGGACGGAGTTTCCCAAGTTACAGTCTGCTTTCCGTCTCTTATGGTGCTTTGCCAAAACCAGTATAAGGCACGCAGCTCCGTACCAAGGATCCCCCGCACCCTGACACAGGCACCACTTTCCCCGCTGTGCAGGAGTGAGAAGGGGCCGGGGCTGCCCCCTGCCGGACACAGCCGGTTCTGCAGTAGCACCACTTCAAAAGCGGCTGAGCTCCCGCAGCGAAACGGGATTTAAGGAAGAAGTCGCTGCCCAGAGAGGTAAAAAGCAGCCTTGCGGCACAGAGGTGGGGCGGGGGAAAGCAGCAGGTGGAGGTTCCGCTAGGCGCTGCAGCCCGCGGGGAGCCCACGGCGGTGAGTTGAACCGTACGCCCAAAAGCTGCAGTGGCTTTTCAGCGCTGTCCCTGTCTGAGCGCAGGACGCTTTTGGGGACAAGACTGAAATGAAGCTTCAAAGCTTTTCTCGAGATGTTACAGGAACTCTCTGATCTTGAGGGGTAAAACCAAGGTACATTCAGCTAATGTGTAAATGAGCTGCCGATCAAAACTGAGTATACGAATGCTGAATTTTCCTTGCTTGTTTCTTTTTTCTCCCTCCTTATCTCACAGGTAAATACAAGGAGATAGGTTCTTTGTGCCATTCACCTCAAATTTCCACATACATATTCAGCTCATGAACCAGGTAATCCACACAGCTAACAGTTATCATAAGAAAAAAAAATTAAAACCAACATGTATTAACTCTTTCAGAATCACAAACCCTGCTGAAACGACAACTGTACTATTAAAAAGGCTTGACAGTACCTACTGCAAATTAAAAGCCTGTATTCCACAGAACAATGAGCTCCCACCTGACACCTAGCATTCTTACTATTAACCCCCAGGGGAAGGACATTTCATTTCGTACTACTGAATTTCATTTCATTCCTATTACTATAATCAAGATTATGCAATTCATCCTTTCGGGCATTTCAAGCCTTATTGACAATCTCTGAGCTTTGCATTTTCAGCAAATCATACAAGCATACCCATATCTGTGCCAACGTCATTAATAAAAGTATTAAACATAATTAATCCTAAAAACAGTCTATGGGAAGCTCCACCAGAAAAAACTTGCTTTTGCCTGTTGCTGTGTCCCTATAACCAGCCGTCCTAGCACCACCACATCCTAATGGCTCCTGAGGTCTCCAGAACTGTACCAACCTTTGGCTTTCTCAGCCACAGATGTTTCCAATGGCTTCTTAGCTCACCGACCTGGGTATACTATGCACCTGTAAGGTTATCAGGGCTGGCTACTATATTATTTACACTGACTTTGGTGAGGTCTTCAGCAATTGCTGCCTCAGTCCATGTGGGAACTAAGCTTGCTTTTCATGAACAAATAAAAAAAAAGGTTGTCTCTGAAAATACTGAATTCCATTCTTTGCTAATCTTTATCTCACCTTTTTGCTGACATTTGTTCAATTCCACTTAAAGTAATAAATACGTTAAGGGTTAGAAAAAATTCTATTCAATAATACCTCCACTGAGCTAATTCTTTACAATCAACTCAATTCTGAATCAGATAAATGCACACACAGTATATTAGCATAGATTTTCCTACAGAATTACACTGAAATTGTTGCAGACCACCACTATTACTACAGTGCTACAGGGGAACTTTGTCCTGCAAGGACATTTCTAAAAAAACCTTATGATTTTTAGCTTCAGACAGAAAGAGCAGCAAATAAATTTATTGCTACCTGGATTTGCCAAGTCAGGTCACAAACTATACTAGGAGACCAAACAGCAAACACTTGTGCCTGCTAAGTGGAAGTTGTCTTTCCTGTTTTCCTCAGCAATGAGGATGTTCTTCTGCCCTTTAAGTTAAAGGGGACAAGAATATTCTGAAGATGGATTGTGTACATGCATTGAAACTTGTAGATAGAGCATATTTAACTAAAGTAGTAAAAAAGAAGTCCAAGCTTTCTCAAAATAGGCCACCTTGATTTGGTTTTAGAGCTCTGAACTACAGAAAAATATCTGATTTTTAGGATATTCCAGACCAGAAAAAAAGAATGTTAAAAAAAATCCTAAGACTACCTCTCAAAGCAGACATAAACTCACAAGCAGTTATATCACTTAGACACCACAAACATTTAAATAATGTCTTTTCATTTTAAGATTTGCTAACTTGCATTCTGAATTATCCCATACTTTAAAGAAAAAGAACACTGAAATGGAAACTTTCAACTTCAAAACTAAAGCAAAAGTTAGTTTTCAGTAGAGCTAGTGTTCAATTCTGTTATCTTCTTATATGGCCCAAAACCAAAAATCAAGCACCCTATCTCTTCAGCAGGTAGGTAATCTTCCTTGGTTTTATAAGCATTTTTTTCTGAGCTGAAAGCATCAACTTCATAGTTGCTCTTCTTATCTTCCTTATCATAGACCTCTATAAGATACCATGGATAACTAGATTTTTCCTATTGCTTCTTAAATGTATCAATATTAGAGACAGAAGCTTGACTTAACTACCAGAGACTATACTCACCTATTGCTGCATTTTTAAATATCCAACTTCCATAAGCTACATTTGCAGAACTGTAATCAGATATACACTAAAAGTTACCTGCATAGTTGCACTTAAATTGGTTACTTCTATTCCTGTTCTAGTACAGTATCAAAAATCAAGAAATACCAACCAAACCCTAAATTTCATAA
>JBCJKH010038237.1:0-24852 GCA_039877255.1 Loriculus beryllinus | reverse complement strand
AGGAAGTTCTTTACTGTGAGGGTGGTGAGGCACTGCAATGGGTTTCCCAAGGAAGTTGTGAATGCTCCGTCCCTGGCAGTGACAAGGCCAGGTTGGACAAAGCCTTGGGTGACATGGTTTAGTGTGAGGTGTCCCTGGCCTTAGCAGGGGGTTGGAACTAGATGATCTTAAGGTCCTTGCCAACCTTAACTATTCTGTGATTCTGTATGTTACTACACTCACACATTATTCAGTGTCCCCTCCTTAAATCAAGCACATGATCCTTGGTTAGATCCTTAGATTTCCTAAACACAAGGTTGAGTGGTGTAATCTGTATTTATATAAGAGGAATGTGGCTGAACAAAATATATTGATTTTTAGGTTGTTTGTTTTTTTTTTTTGTCTTGACCTGTAGAAGAAGAAAGGTCCCAGCACACCAGTGTTTAGTGGTGCTTAACAGGACACAACTGTCTGAAGATGCTGCATGCATCTTTAGTGTCAGCACACTTTATTTTTGCAAACAAAACTGGTCTAAAAATAAAATCCCACATTAATTTGAGGCATTAATAAAGCTTTTTACTCTGCCCTTTTTAAATAAAGCATAAAATAGAAAGAAAATTCAAAACAAAATGCCCTGTTGCTTTTAGAGAATTCATAGCAAGATCCTGTGACTGTGTTGAGTTAGTACAGCATGGGGTTTCCATTATAGAAATTATTCATTTTGAAAGTTTCAGCTTGAGGTGTAGATACAGATGCATTAAATCACAGAATCTAAAGACAGAGCAGACTTTACAGTATTTAAACTTCTGCACTGTAAAATTATGCCTTTGTTGCTTGTAAATATGCTAAAAGCCTCCTGTAGCGTCTTGTAAATATGCTCAGCATCCCCTGTAGTTAACTCTCCCACCACCATTGTAAATGAGACAAAAGAAAATGTATTTCTTACATTATAGCTTCTTTTCCCAGGTGTGAATCTGCTGTTTTGTTTGGTATTAACAGTTCCATTGCTTGACTGACAGATTTCAGAGTTTGCCATAATTGTGAGCTGTGCTCACACTCACTGTGCTTTAAGCCATCAGGGAATGGTACTGTGTGCTATTTTTTCAAAGAAAGGGCATTACAGTGCCAACATCCAATAAATGGAATCATAGAATTATTTAGGTTGGAAAAGACCTTTGAGATCGAGTCCAAATGGAAAATGCTGAAATCCTGAAAGCTATCCCCCTCATTCCCGTCCTCTTTCCTCTCTTGGTATCTTTCAAATTACTGTAATGACAGTTACCTTTATGTCACAACATCATAGTCAGAGCTGCTGTAATTACAATTATCTTAGCACCCCCATTATATGAGTTTATGTGTGTTACGGAAAGAAGTGGTGTAGGTTGGCCTGACAGACTATCAAATACTGTTCTGTGCTTGCTTTCTAATATTCATTCCAGGAGCAAAACATTACATATATAAAACCAGAAAAATGTTTCTAGGAAATCCTAGCTAATAGCAGCAGAAAAGGAGCTGACATACAGGTGCTGCATCAGCGAAGAGGTGCCAGAGCTATCCATGGCCATCCAAAGCATCAGTTATAGGCAAAAGTCAGGCAAAGCATTTGCATGGCATGAAATCCAAGGAGTTCTGTGAGGAGGTGCCTTTCTGCAGGGTACACTGAACATGCTGCCTGCAGCCTCAGTGTGCCCAGGTCTGCTCTGCTCTGCTCTGTGGTCCAGCTAAGAGAATATTTTCCTCTGTGCAGTCTTGGGGACCTGGGCAAGCGCTACTTGGGATACGCTGATTTTACACATGCTTCTGTGAGAGGATCAGGACAAACGTTGACTCGGTTTGCAAAGGAAGGTTGTGATTCAACAGAGCAGACCACAGATCTTTTTGGTCTCTTTCCCAGCAGAGACCATTTTGCAGAGGTGCAGGCCACAGTGATGAAATTGGTTTTGCTCTTCATATGTCACTGACATCTGGGAGGGGGGAGCCCGAGAAATATTTAGGGGCAGTTTGGGGATCAGGAAAAAGAAAACAGTATATACTCATTGTGCAAGTCTGATTTTCCCATTGATTGCAGAGGCCAGCTGTAAGTTATATGGTTAAAATATTAATTCAGGAATCATTTATGATGTACTAAAACTGGAATAGTAAAGCACTGTAGTCAGTAGGGTTTAACTGGAGTGATGCCAGCTTAATGAAGACAGACACTGTTTGGTCATGACTTTGTGTTTAGTCTTGATCATCTTCCTTTTCTTTAAAGAACTGCTTTGGCTGTTGAGATGCAGTTTCTAAGATCTTGACTGCCATCTCTTTATTTCACTGTATTGTTGAAAATTTATTATTTTGGCCAAAATTATTTTGTGGTTTTGCAAATGTAAGTTTCTAAGTCTCTGGGCGGACCACGCTTCTGCAGTCCTAATGTCCCGTAGGTTCTGCTAAAATGGGATCATGTTTCTCTTATTGAATGTGTCTAGCATGCATTTCATGCCTATTTAAATACCCTTTTTCTGCTATTTATCATTTTATGTGCTGTTTTTCTGCCTTTAGCACAAGCCAACGTAATTGTTTTTATGTACTTTCAGGTGAGGAACAATTTACTTACATGACCAAAAAAAGGTATTGGGCATAAATAACTTCTAGGTCTGTCCTAACATTGTCATACTTATTGCATGGTCAGGAGAAGAGTGATGCCTAGTTTAAGTGAAATGTTTTGAATAAAAGAGATTGCAAAATGTATAGCATGTGTCTAGAGAGTTTTCAAAAACACAGCCCTGCTTGTGGTGAGAGGAACAAAGAACTGTGAAATACATGGTAAAACATAATGCAGAGTGATTTTTGCTGAGAGACACTAAAAAACATATGTGCCAACAAAGACCTGAATGTTAAAGGTCTATTTAAAAGCTGAATAAAATTCTGAATAGACTCGAAGAAGGCAGAAATATAGTTTAAAGACTTAAAGAATTTGAGGTATTGTGCATCCTTTTTGTGTGTTGGTTTTTTACATTTTTTGTATGCTGTGTACCACCAGTTTTTTGATGTACTTCTGAGTACATTCTATAATGAGGGGTCAGTAGAAATGAGCTAGATTTGTTACACTTCTGTAGCTAATTACCAGTAACTTGTTGCACTACAGTATTTCACCATGGTTAATCTGGTTATTGTCTAACTACTCACAGTTCTTCCTGCTTCTATTTAACATTTCTAGTAAATGTTCTGTTTAATGTTTAGTGCAGTTTGTTGGGTGGCATTTGTAAGGTCAGAGACTGTTTTGTCTCTAGAGCCTTAAACTTAGCACTGAGGAAGTGTCAGTGTTGGAGAACTGAAATTTTGAATAGTTCATCTCATTTGGTCTAGATTTTTGTTATATCTTTAATTCAGTTTGTCTTCTGAACTCAGCCTGGTGTGCATTGTGTGTTGCGCCCAACTCATTTCCTTGGTATTGTTACATTTATTAATAGAGAAAGCAACAAGAAAGAAAATTTGCAGAAATTAGATTTTTTTTTATTTTTTTAAACTGAAGAATGGCTGCTTTTCAGGTTCTTTTTTCAGGAGTAATTAGAACAGGTCTTTGAACTCTACAAACTTTATTCACATATCAATTTACTAATTTCTGAACAGATTCTTCTACATCTCTTCCTGTTGTTTTCTTGTCCTACTGGAGGTTGCTTGAATACAAAAAGCATAGATAACTCTTTGTTGTGTTTGAACTCCAGCCAGCAACTAAATACCAGACAGCTGTTCGCTCACTCCCCCCACCCCAATGGGATAGAGATGGTAGCTGGAAAAAGGTGGAGTTGTTGCAACTGAACACTACTAGTTTGTTAAAATGCTGCTAGGTTTAGAATCCAAACTCTTTGAAATGTAAGATATTTCAGTTTAGGTGCTTTTCAGTAAATAAATACAGATTCTTAATACCTGTTTGAGTAATATGCCAGTCAAAAGTAAATAATGAAGTTAAGAAAATGAATGAAGAATGTTCCTTCCTTTTACTGTGTCATTTCTATCCATCCTACTGTGTCTTTCAAGTTTATCACTGATGCTGCCTCAAAACTTTGCCATTGCATAACCATCTAAAAGATGTGAAGCATAAGATAAAAATTTGAAAGACTTCAGAGTCTCTTGGCCCCTTCAGTGTATGAAGATACTTTCGGGTATCCTCAAAGAGTAATGTTGCTATTAATCGTTTACAGTAAGTGTTCCATTTCAGTGAATCTGTTTTTTCTGTTGGGATATTTTTACTGGTCGTTACTCTAAATGCTGGATATTTTGTCTGAGTATGATCTAACTTGCTAATCTGTGCAGTTGTCTACTGTAAAACTCTTTCCTCCTGAACTTTGCCTTCTCACTCGGTCTTCTGAATCCATCCATATGACTTTCCTTCCTTTCTGCTGAGTTTCTCCATATTATTGTCAGTCCCTGTTGCAATACCTTCCATTATCCCTCTGAAGTGCATAGCCAAGCTATTAAACTAATAGCTTTTCCTGGTGTCTTGGCACAGGTCTGTTCAACTGATAGTGTGGGTGAAAAGTAACTTAAAACAACTTGTCATCCCAACACAATGAGTGCTGGCAGTCACTCCGCCATTTCTTTCCTCCAGTTATTAAACGTAAATGTTCAAAACCATCCATTTCCTAGCTTCAGAAAGCTTGTAACTTCAGTGACCCTGCATTCCTGCTATGTATACCTGCAGGGATAAGGAGACAGGAGAGACTTTTTGGCAATGGTTTAGTTTTTAATACCTTCATCCTCCTCTTTTCCTTCCTCATAAGGATCGTAACCAGTGTTCATACCCTTCTTGAGTCCTATGAGGACAAAATGCCTTGTTCAACTCACATTCAAGTATATAAACCTGATTTTGAAAGTTCTTTTTCATCCCTGGGGGGAAAACATATTTTTCTGTTGCCTTTGCCTGTTCAGGGTCACTCCTGCCCAAATAATTTGGGACCAGGAGTGGAGCTTCTCATTGCTTCAGCCTTAGGAGTCTTGTCTATGATTGCTGACCGCAATCTTGCTGGTATTAATGCCTTTGAGAGACATCCTCTCCAGTGTAGTCTGGCTTTCAGGAGCTTCCTTTCCTTTTCACAGGCACCGGACCTTAGGCAGATATCCCTTGTGCTTCTGCACCCAGGGAGCTGGGCAACAGTCTCTGAGGTCTGAGGGGGAAAGATGAGTATAGAGTTCAAAGTTTCCTGGTACATTCAGTGTGCGAAGATAATTTCTGGTATCTTCAAAGAGATATATTACTACCAATTATTTACACTAAATTGTTCCCAAAATGTATTACATGTAGTATCTGCTTGCAAGAACAGTCACTGAAAAGTTTTCACATAATTGTATTATATGGTAAATATTTCCAAAACTGGAAAAGGTAGTGGGCAAGTTAATTGAACGGCATCTTTTCACTCTCTTCTCTTCCCCATTTAAACATTTCTGTTTAAGGTCTTTTCATAAATCTTCTATAAACAGTACCTCTCAGTTAATTTAGAATAAATATTTTACTTTTTGTCTTAGCTGTTGGATAGCAGTTCTGGCCTGCTGATGTGATGATAGAAAATGTGATATAAAGATTTCAATTGACAGCCTGTGCTGAATCACTATGCCTGCTTGCTGGCAGGGGCAACCTGTCCTAGTGATATTCCTGCTGGTTTGTCAGGTCCCTCAGTATTCCTGAGGAAACCATGGTAGCTTTGTCTGCCAAGTTTTTTCTATGTATATCAATGTATAAGCTGGCAGGATACTGAAGTCTGATTCTGTTCCTCCCCTCCTCTCACAGATCATTTAGCCTTATTTGTAATGTAGGTCTTTGCTTTGTGTGTCTCTGCATCCTCAGGGGAAAAAAAGCAGTAAATAACTTCTCCTTCATTGCATTATTTGATTTTCGAATTTGTGGTACTGTGCCCAGGCCCTGAACCTTTTAAGGTTGTTACATGTACCACTTCAGCTCATACTGGTGTTTTGTGCCCTTGACTTAACACATCTCCACAGTTTCCTTGTAGTTTCTCCCTTCTCTGGGATGCCCACCAAAAGAGATTTTAGACGTGAAGTGGATCATTTCCTTACCCTCTGTTAATTCCCTTTTGCTACTTTCTTGTGTGGTTTCTCTGTTTTTGAAACAGATGCTTCTATTTTTTAACTGAAATACTCATAGGTCATAAGTTGCAGCATCCACATAAGCCAGCCTTTCCCTTACTGTTCAGGGCAGGGCTGCTGTTGTCACATGGTCCCTGAGCTGGCCAGGCACAGGCAGAACCCAGAGCTTGCTCAGCTGTGGGTGCGCAGTGCAAGCTCTGGCTTCTGGAGACATAGGATCATGTGTAATCTTATTTCCTCAATATTCTCATTTGTACAGTTGGAGTAATACACTTTCTTATTTGATTAATATTTGAGAAACTTTGGTGAGAACTTAGGTAGGATTTGTTCGTGTAATGCAAGAAAATTAAATAATTAAAAAGTATGTGTTGTGCTGTGCACTCTTCATTTTGCAAGTGGAGCTAATACAGGCAGACCATTAGAATTGTCTTATTTGAAACCTTCTTTTATTTCTTTAATTTTGGAAATACCTTGTCAGCTGTTCTAGGCAAAACCTAGAATGTCTCTCCCACCTGACAAATGAGACATCGCTGCCAGTCCCCAGGACCTTTAAAGTCATATGAAGTCTCAGTATCCCAATTCTGTTTTTTTCTGCACTGAGAGTGCAGTGTTTGGCTATTAAGGTAAAATTCTGGAGTCTGTTCCTGCTTGTACATTTATAGAAGCAGGTTTTATTCTTGTGTTACAGTCAGTCACAGAGATTGGGATTGTATGAGGTTTGCTGAGTTAATGTCCAGCAAAAATCAGACCACATTTTCAGGTGATGGATTCAAGTGTATCTTTACTAAAATAAATTTTTTCCTTGTTACATCAGCATCAATAAATTCTTCAATATCACTGTGTGATAATTAATGATGTAGGATTATGATCTCTCTGTGGCAAAGTATATAAAGAAAAGATCCAGAAATAGAAAATGAAAATTTGATGATAATGTTAAAAATAAAACAACAAATGGTTGAAAGAATTATTAGATTTAAGCAGGTATCATGTAAATAGAAATGTGGTAGAAGTATATTATGAACTGGTGATGTAGAATAAGGAAGTGCAACATACATCATGCGAATATGTCTCATATTTTGTGGAAATATTTCAGAATATTTCTTGAGATAAAAAGAAACAGTCTTCAGAAGTCACAAGCACTATTTTATAGAACACACAATTTTTCCTATAGTATGCACTGCTTCTGGGGGAGTGGAGTTTAAGTTCAATTAAACTAAGTGCATATGTATTTATAAATCTGTATTACAGAACATATGCCTATGTGCTCCTTAGACATTAAGCTTTATATATACTCTTTGTGGGATCAGTGGTATCTGGTGGGAGGGCTGAGAACAAGCACAGTCAGTGCACATAAAAGTAGCAAAAAGGAGGTGACTTTGTTGCACATAATAAAGGAAATATTGAATGAGGGAATGAATTCTGTCTCTTGACTTCAGGGGTGTTGGACCTCTGTACTGTGGATCTGATTCCAGCCTGAAAGTCAGTATTTTTCAGTGTCTATGAGGCAGATTTGATGGGTTTTGACGGGCTGGATTCATGCCAGGCCTCCATGCGTTCCCTGATCGTTTTTTGTGAAGTGCATTAAAGTATTCTTTTTTTCAACTTAGGAGAAATATTTTGGTTACAAACCACGTAGCTACATATTCACTTACACTTCCCGAGCATGTGAAGCATGGGGTGAGATGGATGACAGTAATTTTTGCAGCTTAAGTTGCCACTTTATCATGGGGAAGCAAATAGGATCCATACGAGGTACATGTTATTGCAGAGTATGTTCCTTTTGTAGCATTCGGCTACAGTTAAAGCCCATCAAATCTCCTTTATGGCTCCTTATATCTTGAGACTCTATTTGTGTCAGATTTAGGGTGTGTGATTCACTAATGACTCCATTCAAAGCCGCATACTCCAGACAGGAGACCAGCTGCTGCCTGCTGCCCTGCTAGGATGGGAATTGAGGCAAAGAACATCTGCATAAGCAGGGAAAACTTAAATTCCTAATGCTAAAGGGAAGCCTGATTCAACAAGCGGTTTTTCTTTAATAATTCTTAGTATGAATTATTGGAATTTTCTGTTCATTCTTTAGGTCAGACACAATGCTTTTTTTAATGTGATTCATACTAGAAAAGAAATATGTTTAGATATAAAAGGCTAAGCAAATTGCATACAGCTGATTAAAGAACATTATTCTTTATTGGTTGAAGGACCTATTGCATCCCAGTACCCTTTATATCCTATTTCTCATAATAAAACAGATAAGGGCACTAATGTATTAAATACGCTGAAAAAAAAATTGCCTGAAATACTTGACATTTCCATACTGAAATGTTTTGAAGTAATTGCCATTTCCATGCATTAAGAAAACAGGGATATTTATTCTTGGGAAAATAGATTGTGATATCTGTAGGTTCTCTGAGTTTTGGAAGTCTTTTGTCCATTTCATAGCCTGTACTGTTCAATTGAGGGTTCTGCTGGAAAGATCTATCTTTTAAAGAAACAGTAATTTTCTAATGAGCTTTCCTGGGTCTCTACAGTTTTGGTTTGCTTCTCATATTCCCTGCATCCGTGCCACAGTCTGACTGATGAAGCTGTTGAATATGTAGCTGAGTGTACTCTGTTTGGTGTGTCCTGCATCACCTCTGGGCACAAGGCTATGAGTCTGCTGCAGCTCCCCTTTCAGAACTGTTGCCCAGGGCTCTGTAAGTAATTAAGTGGAATTACTGTATATTCCAGTATGCTGATACAATGGAAAAGAGGTTACAAAAACAATGAGATTATTAGAAATGAAAGTTGCCTGCTGTTTTTCAAGCCTGCCACAGCCAAGAGCTAGCCTCGTATGGCACACAGTCAGCAGTTATAGGCTTTTTTTGAGGATTTAGTAACCTGAATTTCTGCTACAAAAAGATTTTATGTCTGTCATATATCTTGATGAGAATAATCTATAGACAATTTATCTCTGTAATCTAATTTGGCAGATTATTTGCTGAGCTGCTTTTTACGGATTTTGTCTTTGCGGTCTCAGTATGTATAGTAATCCCAATTTATAATTAATTCTTTTTTTTTTCATCAATACAGAAATTGAACCTGTGCTTTTGAATGCCATGTTAACCCCTGGCTTGGGTGGGAAAATGGCATGGTCACTTCAGATGAAACTTTGCCTGCTGCTTGCCTTCTTTAGTGCCTGAGAACAGCAGTCCCAGTTTTGCAGTCATGGCACCAGCACAGTACCAAAAATGCACTTTGGGAGGCATGGTGTGTGTGGCACTGCAGTATGCTCTACTTACTACTTTGGACTGCTGTATCTTAACCTATATAGTTATGTAGGAATATGTAACAGTATAATTTGCTGGAGGCACAGTTGCAGCGTACATTATTTTCTCCCTTGCAGAGGTCTTCTACTAACACTGGAGAACATTTCAGGTGGCTAATAGAAAACCCAGTTTCCTTTTTGTGAGCTAGTTATGTATGGCTTGTTTGCTCACATTATCACATCATCTTTTAGAATAGGATCATTCATTTTCAAAGTATGTGAAAAAAGCAATAAGCTACCATAACTCCTCTTCTCCCCCTTCCATACACACATGCACACCACGCAGCCTTGCAGCTGCACATTGTTGGTGATGTGTGATTTTGGGCTGCCGGTACAGTGCAGACAGGTCAGGAATGTGAGACGGAACATTGGCACCGGTTTCTGAGAAATGGTGAAACAGTTAGTGATTTTTAGCTGAAAAGAGAGGGGAGGCGAGGTGTTGTGATAGTCTCCACTTGAAAGATGAATGCTCAGGAAATGCAGGGGGAGGAAAATGGAAGGGGTAGGAGGGGGTGAGGGGAGCCTTTGGGTATGCTTAGACTATTACAGGCAACTTTGTGAAAAATGAGTTGTGAACTACTCTAGGAAGTAGTAAAATGATAGAAAAGATGTAATAAACCACTTCATTTGAAGAAAGCATCTTTGCTGCTCACCTGAACGTGTGCTTAATTTTGTTTTGAATATTGAAGGAAATTATGCATCCTGTGACAATAGGGTATTTCAGATGCCTCTGGCAGTTTGTATGTTAATCACAGCTTAGTCATAATTCATTCCGAAAGTCTTGTAGGCACCGGTGCCCTGTAATAAGAACACATACTCTTTTGGGAGACATAGTCCTAGTCTAGGAAAAGATGGCATTGAGCTAATTTTGAATCATTCTCATTTGGTGTTTCAGTGGAGTTGCATGGTAGCTCTCAATGGCAGGCAGGTAAGGGTGTCTGCCAGAACACCTGGGTCAGAGTGTGGAAACAGATGTCAAGCTGTTCTGCACATGAGAAACTAGCTTTTAGTGTTGAAATTTTAATTCCCATGGAAAACAAGCAAAGCTGTAGCTGGGAGCTTGCTCCTGCATCCACATGAAGAAAATGTGGATTTAGAGTTCAGGTTGGACTCCTCTGTGCCATTCTTACAGCACAGAAATGACCAACGTGGATGCTCTTGGAGATTTGTCACTGTCTGAGACTAGAGATGAACCATTAAACCTGTAGGAGTACTCAGCTCCTTTTGTGCGTGCATATTCTTGGCAGCTGAAAAAGTGCTATTCTCTTAAATGAATGTTTCTAACAAACAATATCTGATCATAAGATGAACCATTGTAGTATTTTGTATTTCACTGTCAATCTTTTAATTGCCTTTTTCTTTACTTTTTCTTTTTTTTTTTTAAAAAAAAGGCTACAAAAGCAAGGACAGTTTGAACTTATTTTATTTTATTTTAATTTTTTTTTGTTTTGTTAACACAGTTGAGTGTACTGAAATTTCAGTCCATGGAATGTACTTTGGGTAATTAAAGATTTTTTTAATTTAGACTACAAGTACTCCTACAGATCCATTAATTTTGCAGCAGATGCGCCTAATGTAGTCATTCAATTTTTAGGAATTATTTAAACCAGCAGAGAGCCTTCTGCTTTCTATGTTCCCTGTTAAGTTAATACGTGAAGTACCTCAGAACAAAAGGTTTTGGTAACAAATTTTTTAAACGTAAAAGTGCTTTAAAATGTGTATCAAGTCACAAATAGGCACTTATGGTATTCTAACCTGCTTGTTGCTTTGAGGGCCAGCCAAAATTTCAGCATAAAGTCTCGATATCCATGCTTGCCAGAGAGTTAATTTGTGACCTATCCAGAACAAAATTGGGTGTGTGAATAGAAATGCTTATTACTGCTGAAACCCTGCCCAGATTAGAGCACGTCACTGCTGCAGCACACACAGCAAGCTCAGCCAGGTGTGTGTCCAACAGGAGAAGTGAGGTGGCATGTGGACAACCCTATGCCATGTCCCTTCTATGCTGCCAGGACAAAGCAAGCAGAATGGCTCTTCTTGGGTGACTGCAGCAAGTGGCCTCAGCCAGCACTTAGTTGAAAAGTTGTTTTAACAAAGTGGCAGATAAACTGCAGTCATGGGTTAAGAAAATCTGTTTCAGCTTTGCCGATAGAAGTAAAAGCATTGTTTTGCTCCTCAGCACATCTGACTGTACAGGCAGGGAGCGGATTGGCTGCAAGATTTTGTTTTATGATTTTATTCCATTTTATTTTAAGTTTTTTCACAATTGGTTTTTACTCTGGCACTATATTTAAATAGGGGACTTTTTTTAGTGCACATAGGGTGAATATAACCCAGGGAAACCTGCGTTTCTACCATGGGAAGCATCATAGTACCATAGTGAATCTTTTGTTGCAGCTGCTGAAATGTTGATGAGGAAGAGGGCACCATCTCTTCAGTTCTTTGAAATATCTCTGAGGATCATTACTATGTTTGCCTATGGAGTTTTTAGGTCAGGTAGAGCATTAATGAATATTATGACTGAATATTATGACTGAAGAACACATGCTCTGATCCCATTTTAAGCATTTTACTAAGACAATGAGCAAACTTCTGTCAGTCCTTCTGATGTTTTCTGTGATTATGCAGTAAAGCTAGACTAGCCTGTGAACTGGCTTAGGGCCAGAATGTAGCTTATAACTTAGCCTTTATGATTCAGAGGACAGCTTGAAAATATCCAAGTGAACTGTTATGAATCAATAGCCAAATAACAGGAATCTCAGCTTTGTTACTCATAGAAAAATCCTTCCGATTTTTAATAGCTGTCTTCAGTTATTTTCTTTTCAAGGAAAGTTGCAAAAATCTGTGATTTATTTATTTTTATTTTTTTTTTTTTTATTGCTTAAGCATGGTGTTACTGTAACTTCTGTTTCTCAACAACCCTTTTGGGAAGTGGGCAAATTAGATCCTCGCCTGATGTCAAAAGTGCAGGCACAGACATACAACAGCTGAGAAGTCCTGCTCTAGAACAGTCCTACTACATGCTGTCTGCCCTTTGAAATGAACCCAGGATGTTTCCTGGAGCCTTTTGGGAATTTGTCAAAATATTCCATTGGCAAGATTGCTGCTGGTACAGTTTCCAGGCAGAGCAGGTTGAGGTGAAGCTGTGCAATGCTCCAGTCCCCTTTTGGGTTTTGAAGCAAGCGGTGTGTTGAACGCTGGGAAGTTAGGCAGGTAATAAACATTAAGAGTTTAAATAAAAATGGGGTGCAGAGGATTTTGGGACTGTGCTCTGCACCTTTACTATTTTGCCATGTTAGGAATTAATGAGTTTATTACCGTTCTCCAGTGAGGTGCAGGCTAGTAACTCAGTAAGTTTAATTACTTTCAAGGTCTTTTTTTTTTCTATCAGGCCAATTTTGTAAATGCTAAACAGTCTGCAACTAAAGAATGACTCATTTTATGTCATTTTATATCTTTTGGTAACTATGATTATGTCTTTCCTCAGTGTGATCAGTTGGAAAACTGGAAAAACAGTGCTCTTTTCTATTTAGGCAAGGTACTACCACAGTAGCATTTAATAATCCTTTAAGATTTCTGGAGCCTGGAGCCAGAATGGTGTTAGGATTGATTCCCTAAAGATACACAGTATAGTGAAAATGATGTAAAAACTCAAAAATAACCAGGATACTTCAGTTGCATATTAGATGCAACTGGTTAGAGAAGTTAGAAGTTAGAGATGCATCTGGCTTATTTTTCTTGCTATGTGTGATACAGTTTTGTTTTGGGCATCCTGTATGCACTGCCTGTGATTGCCTTTGCGGGATGCATGTGCAAAACACTGCTGAAACTGCAGAGCCACTTGTGAAGTACTGCAGGAGCATTATGTTCTGAAAAAGCATGACCAGGAAACAACTAGACCAACTAAAACATTGCCTATGACAGAGAGAACTTGTGTAATTTAAACATCAGTAGTAATTCATGTAAAAAAAAGGTAATACCTACAATCTGTCTGAGACTCCTGTCTGTGGCTTCGATGAGGATGTGGAAGAAATGATTCCAGAAGTTCTGTGGGGTGCACTGGATAGCCTGGCTTTGGTGCTACAAATGGCTTAAAAGTTCAGTTGCCAAAATTAGTTCTCATAGTGCAGTTTGAACTTCTTTTGGGTGAAAGGGGAGGAGATGGGGAAGAAGGGAAAGGCCAGGTGTGTGTGCCACACTGTCTGGGACAGGTGGGCAAAGGGAGATTTGTTGAATAGCTCTCCCTGGTTAGGAGAAATGCTGCCTGACCCATGGTCTCAGAAAATGGGCATCAATATAGGAAGGATTTCAAGACTTGTGTTGGAAATGTACTGGTTGAAAAGGTCTTTGAGAAGTGTTGAAATTTACTATTACTACCTATAGTGAGGGAGATACAGACTAAAGCTGACGGTGTGGTAGTGAAATACAGAAGCAAATTGAGGTGGCTTTCTACACCAATTCTGCCACTCTGAGTTACAGCTGATGCTTTCAGAATCCATAATTATTTATTCTGCCTCATCTCCAAAGTGGGAACAGAGCAGTGTCCCTATCTCTCCCTGATCTTATGACAGGAGAGAAAGGATGAGTGAAAAGACATAAGTGGAGTCCACCTGAAACCAGTTAACAAACCATGTCAACTAACATTTTAACATTAGAACAGTCATTAGGTACCAAAGACCTTTGGCTTTGAGATTCTGCCTCCAGTACTAAGCGTTTGCTCAAATGAGTGATGGTGTCTTTGTCATGTTTCTGCCCTGTACTCTCATTCTTTGACTAAGTACAGATTTGGAGAGTTTTAGACTTACTAACTAACTAATGAGCCATACTCATGTTTGCAGTTTGACATTGCTGATGAGGTTTGCACTAAGGAAGTGATTCTTCACCAGCTTCAGAGCATGTGACACCTGCTGCCATCCCTTAAGCAATAAACAAAAGAAAGGGTTTATAACAGATGCTTCATAAAGCATTTTCATAATGCGTTCTTTTATGTTTCCTTTTTCTCCTTCTATTAAATCAAAGTTTTTAAGCTGTTTTGTTTTGAGACGGGTGACAAATGAATCAGTAAGTAAAGGTACAGATGCAGACAGTTTGACAGCCCGTGAAAACAACAATCCAGAGTACCAATAACAAATCTGATTTGTAGTTCTTATTCATACATTGCAAAATAATGAAAGTGGATGGGAACAATAGCATAGTCTTGGAAGTTCCTTGTTTAAAAATAACCTTCCCCTGTCTTGCAAGTGAGCGTCAGCAGCTTCTGTTCAGAACATGACCAAAAATGAGGATTGGAAGTTGAGGATTTTTTTTGCTTGGAGTTGTCTCTTCATTATCTGTCAGGACTGCAGTTCTCATGGCTCTCTGCCCTCTGTTCCCTGTGATTTCTGAATGATTTCTGTCCCTTTGATGGTTGTATCATTCCTGCCTCTGCCTTGACAACGTTATTTTGGTGAAGGCCTGCTCATATTGTGGCTTTGCCACCAGTGCATAAAGGGGTTATTAAATCCATGGTGCTCCAGTGCAGCATTTCTTCCCCTGTTCCTGCTGAATATTTCTGTGCACACACTGGTGCAGCCAGTGCTGAAGACCCTCTACCCATTTCTCTGCAGAGCCTGAAGAGTCATTGATTTGGCTTAGTGGTGGCAAGGCAGGTTCTGCCTTGTGCATCAGAATCCCTCTCGGTGGCATGGAGGTGCCAGGACTCCCTTTGAACTCATCGCTCTCTGGGTGTGCTCTCCAGAGTGCAGAACTTACATTTTCATCACCCCACCTCTTGCCAAATAGGCTGCTTAATCAATACGCCTATAGTAATTTCTGCATCTCCCTGTGCTGCATTAACACAGTAATTAGAATTCAGCAGAGAATAAGATTAGTTGAAGTTGTCATTTCGAAAGTGCATTCCTTCAAAATTATTTTTGCTTATTCGGAGTGCTGTGCAGTTTTGAGTGTCCTGAAGAAGTTACTAGTTAAAAGTCATCTATCTAGATTCAGGTAACAGCTCAAGGACCTGTAACCAGGAGGATGGAATTAGACAGCTTTCTCATCTGCAGGCTGGTAATGCTTGCAGTAGGACAGATGATCCCAAGACAAATGACATTCTGAAATCCAAAGGTGGGAAAAGAACTGCTTGAAAATGCTTTTATCCTGAGCACTTTAATTTTATTAATTTTTTTTTACATGTCACAGGCCACTTTCTTCTTTTTTGTTTGCTTGTTTGTGGGTTTTTTCTTTTCTTTTTTTTCTTTTATTTCTCTCTCTGTGAAAATCTGTTGCTTCTTCAGAGTCTCTTACAGCTTGCTGTGATGGCTGTGGCTTGATGCCAGCTGGGTACGCAACCTGACTTGCTGTGAGACAAGACTGGGGACTGTTCCAAGGAGCTGGCAACTACAAGTATCTGCAGAACAGAGACGGGCAACCTTGCTGCCAGCTGTCTCTGTCTGACAGAACGTCATCTTAGGATATATGTACAAAAGAGAATGAATTAAAAAAAATGTGGCTTTTTGGTTGGATTGTTGGTTTAGGTTTTTCTTTAAGCCAACTGATCTAAAGAATCAGAGTTTTGTGAGCTTATAAAGGATTTCAGAGGGTTACACACTATGGCTTATGCTTCACTGTCCAACAGATTCAAGATGTTTGTAGATCTTTAGAAAACCAAGGTGATTATTATTATTTATGTTTTGAGAACAAAATACTTTATGTGTAGATGCTCCATAATATAGATGTCCATGTAATTATGAAGAAAATTTACTTATTGGAAGGGAAGGAGGAGATAAATGCATTATATTTAAATGTAATGTACACTAATAATAAAATGTACACATCAATCTGTGATGGTGTGTATCTTAATACACAGTATGAAAGAAATGTTTCTAAGTGCTGAAATGAATGGGGAATTTGGTTGCACTTGAAAGATAAGTAAATAATTTTAAAGACTGAAGAGCAAGTTTCTTTATCATTAAACTCTGTTTAAAAATCAGTTAAAACATTGCAAGCCATCTGCCTACAGTGGGAGATGCTGTCTCATCGTCTGATTGTCTACTTCCTGCCACTGAAATCAAATCTTTATGGGCATCTCCCATCATGTGGGAGAAATGAACTAAGCCCATTACCTAAGCTGTTGTATTGACAGAAAATATTTTTATTTCTAATTCTGCCTCTTTTTTGTTTTATCTATGAGGATTATTTACCAGAAAGTACAGAAAAGTTCCTACATTTACAATAGGAGCCAAGAGATATATAAAGGCAAGTAGATAGACATTTTTCATAATATGGGAATTGTCAGGAAGTTCAGGGTAATAATAAGTAAACTCAGTGGGCAGAAGTCTTTAGTGCGGTTAGTTTACAATACGGATGCAGTTCTGAAACAGTAGCCCCACTTTTTATATGGGCATAAAAATTTTAAAGAAATACTGACTGAAATGCAGATGAGAAAAGCTTCAGTTGCTGTAGGATTGTGTCTAATGAAGAGATCAGGGTTTGTGAAGATCGTCTGTCAGTGCCAATGCCTCTACTAGGATGTTTTAGGATGCTTTGAACACTAAAATCCAAGGACCTTGGAGGTCTTTTACTACCTTTACTTGGTACTTGGTTCAGACTTGGGTTAAGGTCTAATTCTCTTGAACTGACCAGGCCAAACATTTCTGAAGTCTGGAAATGCAGGACCAGAGTGGAATTAGGAGTGTTCAACTTCAGCTGTTCTCCAGTGGTCACTGTGGGTCTCCTGCAAAAGGACTGTAAAAGCTATTTTTCCCTGTAGGTATCAGTATAGGAATTGACAACATAAGGCTGCACCATCCATCTCAAAGCAGTCAGGTGTAGTGACTGTCTATTTAAATATCTTCTCTTTCACCCTGAAGGATTACGGTTGTGCCTATCCAGCAACTCACCATTATTGCTTGAACTAGGAGAAGTCTAATCCTTTGCGATGTTGGTATCTGGGAGCCAGAAAGGTAATGAAAACTCCCATCGGTATGGCATGAAAGCTCCCAGGTAGAGCTGCCTGGTGACTTAGAAGGATGAGCAGCACTGGTTTTATTGCACCACAGATGAAGGGTTTGGGCTGGACTGCTCCTGATGCAAGATGGGGACAAGAGCCCTCCGGATCTGAGTGAAGGGTGTGAATGTCCAAGGGGAGGGTGGTCTTTGCTAGAGTGGTTTGCATGTGTTGTCCCCTCTGTGGGGAAATGTAGACCTCAGTCAGCAGAAGCAGTGAAATGCCACAGTTTTCATTCTGCGCTTACACACTAACAGAGATGAGGGTTGTTTTTCTAAGCCTCCTCTAGTTCTCAGAGCATAGGGAGTTGTCTGGCAATATGTTGTAGCAGTCTATGTGCAGCTGAATCAGAAATCTACATGCAAAAGTCTTACTCTTAGGGGTTTTCTGGCAGATCTTTGACTTTTCCTGTGGGGGGAAAGGGAGTTTCTAGAAGTGTTTGTAGATTTCTTCATTTAACATCACTGTTGGAGCCAGCTCCATAGATAAAATCATTTATGTGTATTTTTCACAGCTCTGTACTTGAGAGATAAATCAACATGGAATCAAGATTGTATGTAATATTTCACTAACACTAGTTGTACATATTCCGTTACTAAACTTTTTGTACAGAATGTGATTAGAAGATTTACAGTTAAAGAATAAAACAGGTATTGCTTTTCATTAAGGATTACATCTAAGAAGTGATGTGGTACTTAAGGCTGAAGTGATGCTTGAATTTAAATCCTAAATTCTGGCAAATATAACTTCTTTTTAAAATCTGTATTTTGGAGTTTACTTGTGTAGCCTCAACCTTTAACTTAATTTAAAGTAGTGGCTAAAGAATAACTATATAACTGACAACTATATAAGTGACATTCATAATTTTGTCTTCCAAATTTACAATAAGCTGTTTAGAAATTATTCACAGCCTTTTGAAAATCCTGGCCACTTTAAAACACAATTTCCAGCAGAATTTTCTTGGCATGTGAAAAATGGGTCAGAATTTGTACCTTTAATTTATCTGAATGCTTTGCTGTTGTTGGATACGCAACATACAAATTGCGAAATGGATGTCAGAACCAGCTTTCTGATATATGTATATCTCTTCCCGGCTTTTCTCAGTCAAAAATGAGCACTCCCTGCCTGTAAACTTCAAGGTGTCATTAGTATAGATGTCAAAATTTTCATGCATGCTTGCAGAAGTACAAATGGGTTTTCAACATGAAACTCCAAATCCAATTCTGAAATTTCTCAGCCCGTTTTTATTTTATAAGCTAGGTAACCATGACGTGTATGTTAATATCATTAAGGAATAAATCGTGACTCTTGCAAAATGATACACATTTACAATAATGCAAAAGGATACAACTACTTAACTGCAATAGAGGACATGAAAATCTAGCTCATAGGTCCCTGGATAAGTAATTCTGCAGATTTATTGCACTATAGCACAATCCTGACACAATGGATGCAACATCAAAAATTCCTATAGAATTCAATGGGCCCTGATTTTCATACATTGTTCTTTGAGAACTAGGTAAGAAAAAGTCTAAGACACTGTAACTGTTGAAAAATTAGATAATTAGACTTGCTTTTGTTTGCTTGATTAAGTTTTCACAATTTAATTGATATTTTTAGGTTTTCTCAGTTGTCAAGAGTATTTTGATAACTCTTTTTGATAAGACATGAGCAGAGGCAAAAGTCTAGGTTTGCTTCACCAAATATCTGCTCATTTCATAGACTCATAGATTCATTTGTGGTTCTGGACTTGAATAATCTAAGACAAACTCTTGGTATTTTCCCTTTTGTCATCTTCAGTACAGCAAATGTAAAAGAGCTAAGCTTAGGAAGCTTATTAAGATAAGAACTCCAGCAATTATTATTGGGTTTTCAGTCTTAATGGTCCCTTCTATTTCCTGTGAAAATTAACATGTGCAACAATTTTCTTCCTATTGAAAGTCTAGTATTTGATAGTTTTCTATCAAAAAAGGAGACTTTCTTCTTCTGCAATATGCAGTTTCTCTTCCTATACTAGGATTTTTAAAATACTCAATTGGCAATCCATATTATAGTTGCTTATTGCCAAATAAAAGGTTTGTAAATTATCTGCTTTATATTTGTGCTGTACTCAAAGGACTGAAATTTGCTTTGGAGTAAAGCAATGGACTAAGTAATAACATTTTCTTTTTTAAAGCACTGCCAGAAACTTAATTTCAGAGAGCTTTTTATTATTAAATTTCTCAGCCTTCCTTTCAAACACTTTATTAAGAACACAGCTCATTTATTTGGGAGGGGATGGGGAAAGTGTTGAAGAAGGGGGAGATGAAGGTGAAAAGAAAGCTTATTAATTCGTATTGTGATCTAAATGTAGTGTTCATGTTGGCACCAATCTCAGTTTTGTAATGTGCAGTCATCGTGAAAGACTGATTATAACATGGAAACCTTAAAGAAGTGGGGAAATTGTTTCTCTTGAACTTTTTTTTGAGCTCATGTTGAAATCTAAGCTCTTTGGAATTTTTAAGTGGTTCTCCTAAAAAAGGCAGGTGAAAAACACATTTGCTGCTTTATCAGAGGGAACAAGAGGAATCAAACCTTTGCTTGTTTTAATTGCAGTCAATACAGCTTTGAGTACTGGGCTTAAGTCTGACGGTGTTAGAAAAGGGAATTCTAGTTAGTAGCTGTCGTTTCAGGAGGACTTGATCCTGCCTGTGGGTTGTGTTCTGCAGGTGTCTTTTTGTTCATTTACATCCAAGACTTAGCAGGTGGCAGGTAACATTTAAGAAGGGACCATTTTTCTCCAGCCTGCAAAATAAAGCTGGCCCAGGAAGCTGGAACAGAAAAGGTCAGTGACTGCTGTTAGTTACATAATAAATGTGTACATTTTCTTAGTGAAAGACAGAAATGCTGTGGGCCCACCTAAATAAAATGTGGTTGTGGGGACAATCCAAAGTGTGATTTTGTCACTAACATCTGAGAGAGCTGACTGGAAACTGGAATTTCCATTCCCCATGAAAGCTGGACATTCTGACATTTTCTGTCATTCTAGTTTGAAGCGAAGTCTGGCAAAATTAGCATGGAAACATTTTGGGTTTAGCATTGTCCAAAGAAATGAGAATGCTTTTGGGTTTTTGTTTAAATGTTTATCAAACCTAATCTGATTAAAATTTTCAACAGCAACAGCTCTCTCTCAAAATGCCTTTGCTATTTGATTATCTGGGGAATGAGGACATGTCCCCCTGAGGGAAGGCCTTCATTTTCTGCCTATTTAACTGTTTCTCTGCTCTTTCTACGAGTCACTCCAAGCTGGAGCTCTGAGCTCTTATCTGTCGTTTTGCATCTTCTGTTTCTGTAGTGAGTGGGTCTTGTCAAGGAAAACACAGAATGAATTTCCACATTCCTTATCATCACTGATGAGATGTTTCTAGCTTCTGAAATCACTTTCAGGCGTGGGTAGAGCTCTGAGGAGCCGTGTCTGTGTGTCTGGTGCTTTTAGAACTTGAGATCAGGAATGTTCTACTCTAGTTTTACTTTACTTTACTTACTCTAATTCTTTCCTCAAAAAACTTGCTGCTGCCTTATTTATACAATTTGCCAAGCCTTCTTTTCCTGTTGCCAATTTTGGCTTTCACAGTGTTGATTTTTTCTTTTAACTGCCTGATTTTTATTTTGCATGCTTTTTCTCTCTGACTGTGAGGCAGGATCCTTTGGCAATTACTGTGTTGTAACGCTAAGGACAGTGCTGCTCTGCAGCAAATGGTCTTGTTGAACAGGAAACAATGTGTCTGCAACAGCATCTGGGTGGAAGGAGCAGTGCAAGTGATGCGTTTCTTCCAGGTAGCACATTGTAGTGTTTGCAGGGCAGGGAAGTGTGACAGACAGCACAGAGTTGAAGGAATGCACCATACTGTTTTAGAAATTACAAAAATAGTAAGTCAGCTGGGAGGAGGCAGCTGGAGCAAGGCAGAATGGGCGCATCCTACTTCTTTGTTGCAGAGAGCTGCTCTGAAGCACAGCAGGAGACAAGCTGTCAGGTGTACCTTAGGTGCTTGAGAGCCGCGCCATTACAGGGTTAGTATGAAAAGCAAAAAAGCTTTTGGCACTTTTACAAGAAATAGAGGGGAAAAAAGTTGGCGCTGCTATTCAGAAATGCTGAAAAAAATAAATTCTGTGGATGTTTCCTGCAGAGAAGCACAAAGGAAAGTTGTTGAATAACAATCTGATGCTAATATGTAGCAGTATGGGTAATAGTTTTCCTACTGTAAATCCCGGTCCTCTTTCATCAAGTTTACTCTGCTGACCTTCAGTTTATTACGAACTTTTCAAACCCTACCTAAGATGGGACTCTGATTGGGGGCACTTCCAGAACTTTGTTCCTAGACATGTTTTTTCTTGTTTTCTTCTGAAATTTATACCTGTGTGTCCTTTAGCTTAAAGCCCTCTTTGGACTGTTTGGTAAATGACCAGACAGGGATATTGTCCTTCCTGTCCTGGTCTTGCTAGGGTAAAAGGTGAGGTGGTTTATTCTTGTTTCAGCAGAACATCATCTTGATAATCTTGAAGTCTATTCCTTGGCTTCTTCGGGTTGAAAGGACTCTTTCTGGAACATGGCTGGCATTATACATAGTATTTCAAAGGAGGAGCTCTCATAGGGGTCTTTAACATGAGACATAATCTTACTTGGCTCTTGCAGCTCTCATAGGGGTCTTTAACATGGGACATAATCTTCCTTGGCTCTTCTAAGGATACAATAACCTGATGGGTTTACTTTTTTCATGGCTGATGATTTGCACACATCCAATATTCTACAAGTATGCTTCTCCCTACGTAGCTCCTCAAGTTGACAACCTCACAGTTTATAGCAGAAAGTCTTATTAGTTCCAAAGCTTCTGACCTTGCACACTGCTGTTAAATTCCATCCCACTTCTATTAACCCTCCAGGTAATCCAGCTCCTGCTGTGTGAGCCCACAATCCTCTTTCTTTTGACAAGGCTTCTAGACATTTAGGTCTCAGGAAATTTATTTGTTTGCTTTTATATTTTTGTGCCAATGTCATTAATACTAGCATTAAGTGAGATTGGTCCCAACATCAACCTTCAAGGGTTTTCATTATTAACCTGCTTGAAGTTTAACAGTTTCCCTCCTGCTTCAGGCTATATGTGCCTTTAACGGGCTGTAGCTAAGAAGCAGAAGGGAAGTGTGGCCCAGCCCCATCCCCCTTTCAGTGGATGCCTTTGGGGCACACGGTAATGTCCCTTTTCCCTGAGCAGCACTGGGGAAGCTGGTAGAGGAGAGGCTGGTGGAGCAGAATTGACATGCGCACATGGTGAGCATTACCTTTGCAGCCAGGTTGCTGCTGGGAGAAGCAGAGAGACAGAGACAACCTTTTGAGATGGCAGGCAGAGATATATCAAAGTGCATCAAGAAAGACTTAGTAGAATTTGCTTTGATCCAGGAAATGAGTAGATACTGGTCAGCCAAGAGTCCATCTGGAGAAAAGGACCTGTCCTTCAAGGGCCTGGAGGTTTTCAGAGAGAAACTTCTTTGCAGCCCTTTTGCTTTCAGTCTTTCATCCAGCAGACCTGAGAGTCCATATTTGTTCTGTTTATAGCATTTACTGCTCTAGCTGGTGTTCAAACAAAACCAACTTTCTGAAATGTTGGTGTACTTGCCTTAGGCAATAGATCTTGGCACTTCCTCCTAAAACCCGATGTTGGTTTCAGGTCTGCTACAGTTAGGAAAGAATTAAAAACTTAAAAGATAAAGTAGAAGACTGAGCAATAGCCTCCTTTTCACCAGTCAGTACAATGTAAGGCGTTGAACCAAATCAGACTAAAGGTATTTTAACAACACAGTACCTACATGGCCTTGCAGCACCAAATGTACTAGTTTAGTGGGTTGAATTTGTTAATTTGCACACATTTTGTCTTTTGGAAGAAGCATTACTTTCTGACTTAGTTTCAGTGGTCAGAAATGATGCAGAGAGACAGTATGTTAAGCACCACCTTTTGTGGGAAGCAATTATTACAAGTGTATTTTCTGTTGCTACAATACTCCTGAACATGTCAAAGTTGAGGACCTATGCTGATGCCTATGCTGATACTCACCACTTTGCATGTTCACACCCTTATACAAATATTAATGAACCAATGTAAACAGTCATTTTTATAATATGGCTTAATATAATAAGGCACTGTGAACCTTACTTTGCCCTCTGTGTGCACAAGGGATTGTAATTTGTACCATTTTGCATGCACAATTAAGGCTGTACCTGTCATCTGCTGTCTCCCATTACTCTTTTTCCTCCTATTTCTCTATCCTCTCCCATTCCTGTTTACCAAAAGGGAGAACAGCTTTGATTCCAAAGAGGGTTCCAAATCATCTTGGTGATAATTTAGCATCCACTGTGCTATATCATCGCAAGTCTCTTTTCTGGGGGTCGATTTCCCCACATCTGGAACTCCTGCTCTCATTACACTATCAGGAATAAAAACCCACCTGCGTTTCAAAATTGAATGTCTGCTACACTGTCTGACACAGTTGTCAGCAAGAAAACACTGCCTACCTTGTGCTTGTTTTACTTTTAAAATGCTAGTTGTTCTTTTGCTTCAAGTTAGTTGTATGTACCTCTGTTCGGCAGCATGGTTTTAAATAGCTGTATTTCAGGTATTAAGAAGAGTGTGCTGTCAGGACTTGCAAGAGCCAAGAGTAAGTGGAATTATCAGACTAGAATGAAGTCAAATAAGATACTGAAGGGCTCTAGTCATTTTAGGGTTACAGCAGAGAACATAATATGAGGGCCAGCTCTCCCAGTTGTTGAAAGTTAACTTAGAGCTGAGAATAGAAGATGCCAGCAGATGTTTTGCCTGCTACACCAACGGTGCTAACTGGGACTCCCAAAGCATCAGTTACAGGCTGTAATCTTTATTTGGGGTGTCTTTATATGACAGCCACCTGCACTTAGGGAATAGCCCTTGTAGCCAAACTGGCCTCATCTTGGGAAACCAGAGGGTTTATTGACTCCATAGCAAGACCTTTGTCTTCAGGGATGGTCAGCTTTTTGGACTGAAAGGTTAAATTGAAAAGCGTGTGTAGGTGTTAATTTTATTATAGTGTTGGTGGTCTGCAGAATTCCACACTAGCTAAGATGTGATGAATTGAGAAGAAATAATTCAAGCCTCTATCCTTCAGTTTGTTGTGCACCTGACAGCTGAATAGAGCTAAGCATTAGCAGCTTAAAGGTGTAGATCCTCAGTGCTTCTGAAGAGCAATTATTTACACTATTCAGTGCAGGTGTCTGGCTTTTAAACTCATCATTCCTTATTACTCAGCAAGCACCTGCGTTCATACATTGCATTTGCAATACTGCAAAATGAATATGTAATTTTATATTCTTTGAATATGCCTCTGTGATTCACAGCCACACAATGAAATCCGTAGCAGCCATGCCACATTATTTGCTGGATATATATTGGGGAATGGTGGTTGAACCCAATTATTGCTGTAGATAAGAGGT
>JBCJKH010038234.1:2484-13727 GCA_039877255.1 Loriculus beryllinus | reverse complement strand
CAGCCTGCCACTCATGACTGTCCAGCCTTGGGGAAAATCTCTTGGTCCTCCTATATTGCTGTCTAACCTTAGGGAAGGTCCAAACATGATTCCACTTAACTTTTGAGATCAGACGAAATGGTCATGAGTAAAACACACTCTGTGTGTGTGCCAACATAGTGATCCCCATCACAAACAGCAGGCGGGTCTCAAGGGTAACCAAAGGCCATTCAAAACCTTCAGAACTCTCAAATGACGCTGCTGTACTTGTCACTGGGGCTGGTGCAGCTGCTGTGCTTGGAGCTGGAGTAGCTGCGCTGTCTGTTGCGGTTGGAGTTTGAGTAGCTGCTGTACTTGTTGCAGGGGTGTGTGAGGAATGTCCTCCTCATAGGCTGAGCACCCAAGGGGGGGAAAAGATGTGTAATTGCTAAACACTTCTATCACATACCTCTCACAGTACAGAGGTAGTGACCACATTGGGAACGCAAGCCAGATCAGTTTCATGATCAATGATTCTATTGTATTACAAGTCATTACCATAAAGTAGAATGAAACAAGAACCTTAGCCCAAGGCCTCCAGCCAACAAACACTAACACAACACATACTGGCTGTAAGGTACGACATGCTGGAGCTGTGAGATCAAGAGCGGCAACTTTGAGAGCCAGTAAATCAGCACTGTGACTACTAATCCGAAACAATAAATGCTTATCACAAATACAATTAGACACACTCTGGTCACATCTGTCGTTATCTCAACCCTTTGTGCCCCATGTTGAGCACTAAAAAGAACTGTCCTGGTTTAAGCTCAGCCGTAACTCAGAACACACAGCTGCTCTCTCACTTCCCCCCCCCTTCCTCCCTCCAGCTCCCAGAGGGATGGGGAGGAGAATCAAAAGAATGTAACTCCCTTTCCCTAGAAACCAAAAAAATGCACAGCCCAAGTGACTCCAAGGGCTCAGGTTGATCATATCATTGAGAAACAGAAAATATATGTAAGGGGAAGAGAATACAACCACTCACCACCCGCCAACCGAAACCTAGCCTGACCCAGTAGATACTATTGTCAATGGAGCCATAGATAATTAACTACACATTGGGTTACACTTCAGCTTACATTAGTTATGGTTTGAATATCTGGAGTTATGCTTCAGAGGAGAAAAGTTGTTGTTTTCAGATCTGCAGGTATTGGCAAGAGGTTCTGGATCCAAAAAGACCAACCGGTTATGTGCAGTCCGAGGGGGTTTTCTCATTTTTATTTCAGTGTTTTGATATTTCAGCCATTCTGCATGGAAATTAGGTGTCAAAGTTTTATGTTGTATTCCTTGGCTTCACTTTTTCATGTATCTCATAATCAATTTTTCCCCTCCTGACAAATAGGTTTTCTTTGATGCTATCAGGAAATACCATATGACCTGGATGATCAGTCATGGAGATCTGGCATATTGACACTGTCACTTGTTCAAATAAACTCTCAAGAAATAACTTACTGTAGCCAACAAAATCATAACCATTAGCTTGCTCCCTTCTTGCTAGAATTAGTGTGTTCTCTGTGTGGGGCCTAAAAATGGAGCCTAAACTTTCATCTCTTTACTCTTATTTTCAGTTTCAAACAAATGAAAGGTTTTGAGGTTTTTGCCTCAAACAGGCAAAAAAAAAAAAACCCATACAGATGGGGGTTTTCCCACATAAATATATTTTGCATTGGTTTTGATTTCTTAAAAATCAAGTTTGATTTCTTAAACACAAAATGTGTATTTATCATCACCAGTTCATTAGGAGTGTGAACTAAGAAATATTAATGGTATTTCTGAGTATTCCAGTGAAATCTTATGAAATAGATTCTTTTTTTCAAAAGGATAAGAAACGTGATAAAAACCTGATGTAATACTAACCAAGAATTACTTGTCTCAAAGCCAAAAGGAAGGACTAATCAGAAAACTCAGTTGAAAAATATTTCAGGGCTTTTTTTGTGAACCATATGTGCAGTTTTGTTTTAATTTTTTTCATTTTGGGGAAAGAACTCTGCTGTCACTCTGTGTTATAACTTGGGTTTTCTCTGTCCGTAGTGCCAGGACCAAATTCCTCCAGTGACAATGGCATCAGCTTTGCTATGATAATAATGGCCTGGGTGGTGATTGCACTTGTCTTGTTCTTACTGAGACCTAGTAATCTGAGAGGATCCAACATAGCCGGAAAGCCAACCAGCCCACATAATGTAAGTGCATCTCCAAATGCCCTGCACGGAGACTCTACAATAGCTTAACTGTATCTTGTTTTATTACAGACTATTTTAAAGTGAAGTTTTCCTTACTTTTTTTCCCCCTGTATTTTCTTGGAACTCCATTAACAATGAAAATGAGTAAAACCAAAGTGAAAGTAGTAGAATCACGAAGGCCAAGTGATTAAGTGTGGGTCATAATGTCTTCTGAACACTGGCTGTCCCTGGTTGGAATTGCCTTCTGCTTTCTTATGTACAAGAGGAAAATCACAACCTTAAGAGAAGTCAGTAAACAGAATTGCAGCATGAGACTGGGAAGTTGGTCTTTGTCCTAGGTGTGGGATCATGGAAAAATCCCTGTTGATGCAGGAAACGATAATTTTTTGGATGATCATTTACTCAGAATATCAAAAGAGATATTGAAAGATCTTAAAGGAAAGTGTAATATAACTCTTCCAAGTTCTTTTAGTGCTAAATTATTTTGGGTGAAGCACTGTTTCTAATCCTTTACATGTTTTCTTTCTTTCTTTTCCTCCTTCCTTCCCTAGGGACAAGAACCACCAGCCCCGCCAGTGGACTAGAGCATTCAATATTGCAAAAGTTCAGTAGCTAAAACCTTGCACGACCAAATGAACGAAGTGACCAGATTACTCCTAAACCTCATTCAATACTGTTTTCTTTTCTCATTTTTATAGAGCAGAATTACCATTCAGCAGTTCTCTTCATGAACTGCTTTTAGCAACTTCAATTTTAAGTTAATTTTTGCTTTGTATGTTATTACAATTCCTAGTAGATTGTAATTTGAATAATGGTAAGGCATCGCAGGGGTTTTTTGGTTGTTACTGTTACTGTGGACATTCCACTCGGTCTCTTTTTGTTACAGTGATCTTAATTTCTTTGCAGTGATTTCTGATATGCATTGAAAGAGAAGAAAAAAAATCCCTGTGCATCTATGATAATAGAAGGTTACTGACCTTTCTTCAGATTAACCCATATTTTTTCTCCAGTATGCTTTTGAGAGTTCTACTATGGTTGCAACTATCAGCTTAGTTATGTGGTGAAAACATTTAAATGATTTTATATTTGCCCTGGGTTCGGAGCAGCTTTTGGTCTGGTCTTTGCACCACTAACATAGTTTTCAGGGTTGTTGGCAGAAGCACGGATTGTCCACTAGAATTATACTCTGTGTGTGTGTGTGTGTGTATGTGTGCACACAGAAGTGAATGTGATAATTGCCACTGTCAAAGCTTTGACACATATATTGGAAACTTTACACAAAAGATTTTACCACCAAAAAAGAAATTAATTTAATCTTGTTCATTAATAAATGATATATGTTATTCAGTATGTTGTCAAAATATATATATTCCAAAAAGAGATTTGTTTACTTGTAGACTTTATGAAAGAAAATTTAGTGAGAAGAACTTAGTAGAATTTTCTGTCCTGGTATAGTCTTTTAATAATAATTGGTATCTTAACAAGTTTTTAGCCATGATGTAAGGTATATTGGATAGAATGAAATAATACCAAGAGGTTACCAAGGTTACCAACTTTTGGTATACAGTATATACTGGATATTCAGGTTTTTTCACCTGTATGTATCAGCAATTCTTAACATTTCATCCTTATCTACTGGTTGTAATTGTAGAATAACAGACTTGCAGGTGACTAGATATGGCATGTCTTTTCCCTATTTGTGTGTATGTGTGGGGTGTTTATGTGTGCGTATGTGTGGCTGTGCACGTACCTGTGCACATCTCCCATTGTGGTAAATGGGAATGACTTTTTTATGTACATTAACTTAAGAACGTTTTAAAGATGTACAGAAAAGCAACACTGTATATTTTTCTTGATCAATTTGAAAAATTGATGAGAATAATTGTAAAGAACATTTTTATGTTACCAACATGAAGCTTCTTTCCATAAAGGTCAGTAGAACAGACATATGGGAATTCAAAGCCTTACCCTACAAACCTTTATTTCATGAGGACTTTAGTTATGGAGCTGAAGTGACACACTGTTCAGATGCACAACGGTTTGTATTAGTGGGCTCTAACAAAAATCTCACATCAGATCCCATGGTTGACAGGCGCAGGGTTTTCCTCCTCAGGGTAAATGGCAGGCAAGCCTCCTTGTAAAGGTACAGCGTAGACCTGAAGAAAGGCTTCTGTAATTTGATTGAACTGCCCTTTGAATTTCTATGGAATAGTGTTCTCCTGAGCACAGGGGCATGTGTGAAAAAAAACAAAGTTAAACAAAGAAGATTGGGCAGATGCTCTCAGTGACATCAGTGCAGTGCCATGTACAGCAGTGGAGCTGCAGCAGAGACACTGAGAGAATTTGTCCTGTTATGTCTAATGGTGTACAGGCCACAAACACTGTGTAAAGATGTCACTGGGACAAGCAGTCTGACTGTGCTTGCTTTTTGCCTTCTGTATGTGTTTATGTTTGGGATACTGTTTGGAACAGAACAAGTAATACAGCATCATTTTATTGACCCAACAAGGAAATATATATAATCTCCTACACTGACCTTTTTTCCAGGATTTTTGGCCAGAATTCTTCAGTATCAGACACATAAAACAGGCTTTCAGTTGATTAAAAAGCCAACTGAAACAGGCTTCGTTTCAGACAGTGTCACTCCTCATCCTATTGGAAGTTGGTGAGATTCATGGCAGATCAGTCTCACTTTACTTAACTGTCTGTGTATGTATTTATAAAGCTCACCATGTACACCTGTCAGTAACAGTCTTGATAAATGAACTTTTTGTTCAGAGTAATGTTGTGTTTTACATCTAAATGAATTGTCTTTGCTTGAAATTCCTCAAAGTAATTGTCCCAGTGATTTTATACATGTATGATTTCCTCATGTAAATTGCTATTTTAAATTTTCTATGTAAAAGAAAAAACATTGGAAATATTTTATTGTAAAATGTTTTACTAAAGAGCCAGGCCACTATCCCACGTCAAAATGAATGCCTTTTAAATTCAGATACTCTCCCCAAGGTATAACCTTCAGATCACCACTCTTAATTAAAACAAAACTAACTAATTGTAAGACTGTATTTTGCCACTCTTATTCATGTTAAATAGTGCCTTACTCATCAAGTAGTTGCACTTAAGTTTGTGGGACTACTCTGAGATAATGTACTAGTAGCAGCTTTAATAAGGGTGGCAGAAATCTGGCCTTTAGTGATGTAGTTTGCAATTAAATAATTGTATCATGGTTACAGATGTTAATGGTAAATTTCGAGAAGTATGGAAGAGATTAGTGGTACATGAAGCTTCAGGATATGATTAATTCTGTCATGAGGGTTTTAAGTTCGGTTAGTAAGAGATGCAAGTTGTAGCGACTTGGGAAATACGGAGGGAAGTTCACAATTATACTTTAGCTTAGAACTCTGTAAAACAATAGTATTTTTAGAGTCTGCTTAACACAATTATTATACTCTGAAATGAGAAATCATATGTATCCATGTATTGTCTGCAGATCACTTAGCCTTGTAATGCTCATGATTGAAAAAGGAAGAGTGATGATGTGATGTACCTAATGTAAATCGGTGGTTTAAAATGTCTGAATTATGCCAAACAAAAAAATCATCTGTGCCATTTGCAGTTTCCTAGTAATCTTTTACTGAGTACTTGGATTGGGATAAAGGGCTTGTACTATGCACTTTTTATTGACTTAACAAAATAAATAGCAATCATTAGTAACCTTTTGTCTTTGTCTCTAAGTCTTTGTGTAAGATGCTGCTTCCTCACTGTTCTCACTCTTCCTTCAGCAGCAGAGCATGAAATGCTGAGCACTGCCCCAGCAGCAGCTCAGATCACACATTAGGGGTTCCTGTGTTAATCCAAGGAAAACGAGGAAAGCACAAGGGAAACTTTAGGGTTTAAAATAATACACAGCTGTTTAAAGACAGCAGTAATAAATACCAGAGAATCAGAAACAAAATCTGTATTTATTTTTAATAATAATAATAAAACATAACAACAAATGCTTTAGGTGTATGAGTCAACTTAGAAACTGTATTATCTTAATCAGAGATCATGAATGTCTGCTCATCAAGATTTACCCTTTTACTCAAATATTAACCCCTAAAACTAAAGCTAAACAGTACTTACAAACACTCTTGTTAAAACGTTTGTCAAAAATACACATGCCTATTCTGAAAAGTGATGCAGAAAGCACATTACCACACGTCCAAATTAACAAGTCCAAATTAAATGAATCTGCATAAGGCCTAGCAGCTCAAGATCACCAGATCAGGTAGGTAGTGATTACTGTGCCCCAAAACCTGAAAAAAAAAAGTATTTTATCTAAGATGTTTGGGAAAAATACATCAAATCATTGCAGCAAAACATTCCATGAACATTAAGTGGGTTCCCTGTGAAAATGGACAACTTGAATTCTTTTCTCCTGTTACCCTTACTTGTTCAGTACCAGCCACCAGTCTACAGTGCAGTTCACTGCAAAGAGGTGGGCCTTGGAGTGGGGAAAGAGGTGGGATGAACCACATCCTCCCTTGTACAACAGCATGACTCTTACTGGCTTCCAGGGATTTACACTCATCAACATCAACTGAAAATTTGTCTCTTCTCATACAAGAAAAGCAACTGAAACCATGTTACTTGATCTTGTATCAAAATTATTGCCAATTCCCGTAGCAGGCACTTTGAAGTTATATATAATAACTAGAAGAATCTGGCTTCTGCGTTACCTTTTTAATATCCATAGATATAATATCCATTTTAATATCCAAGATATTAAAGTCAAAGGTGGTACCTGAAACTCATTTCAATACATGACAATAAATATTAATTCACCATATATATATACAGCTTTTAAAAAGTTTCACTTTTCTTGTTTGCATGGAAAGTGATATTATAAATATTTTACACCATGGTAATTGAAAATACAGCAGTAATTTCTAATCAAAGGTCACAAGTAACAAGCTTTAAAATAACAAGTTTTGCATTTATGTGTTTTGTTATTATGTCCTCTAGGCTATAAATGATGAAACAGAAGAATAATTTCTGTGACTATGTAGTTTTCAGACTTATACCTGTTTTAAAATTCTTGAAGATTATTAATTTCTTCTTGTTCAAATAATACCCTTAAAATGGAAGAGAAGCTATTAGAGCCAAGAAAACTAACAAAAACTCTCACAATTATACCACATTTGGAAGGTCACAGCCATTGCTTCAATACAAAAAGCAAACCTCAGAAAAGGTGTAGGAGGTCAGTTTGGAGCAGAACTTGTAGATGAAATAAATGATAATACGATTAGCAAGAAAATGATCCATAGAAGCCCTCACAGGACTGGACACTACATCAAGCACTGTATAGAACACATCAAAATCTGCTTTGTTGTTGTGAGGGTGAGTAAAATCTGGTTCCTTCAGCTCCCCTAGTGATTTTCCACAGCCTTGTTTCTCATCCTCAGTTTTATATGGATGAAATTGAAAATCCAAATAATAATTTTCCCCTGCATCAAATATTAGCTCGCTATTTGAATCACAAGTTTATCTTGTCTCTGACAACCCTTCTGGTTCTACGCTTCTGTTGGGTTTCAGTTTGTAGGGGGGAAGAGATTACACCAGATTTGCTTTATCTATACTGTAACAGTGGATCAAATCCTCACCTTATTTTATGTGAGCAACTGTGAAGGCAATGAGACAGCTTAACTGAGTAAAATCCTTCAAAGAAGTCATGCTGCAAGGTGATTTCTCTCCAGTGGGGCTGTGATAAAAAACAGTGTCTTATCTTGCTGTTCTTCCTTCCATTCCATTAGTTTTAGCATTTAAGGCTTCCTTATTGTCTTATTGAAATGGCTGTTATGCCTGAAATGGCTCTCCTGTTGGGAGATTTAGCATGCTCTTTGCTCAGAAAAGCAATGCTGTTGCCCACAGTGCTGCTTCTGAAGGAACAGCTTTGATGTCTGGTGTAATGTGTAATGTGTGTGGTTTCCAGAAGAACATCAGAAGAGGAGGGAAAAAAAGGAAAAAAAATAAAAAGGTATTTACTAAGCAACAGATAAAGCTGTCAAATGTAATCATGGGGGGGAGGGGGGAGGGGAGGAAAGTGTGAATAATTTCTGTGTATTCTGAAAGATTTAAATAATCTAATTAGAGGAAGGTCATATACCAGAAAACAAAACATTGTTGTTCAGGAACTGAAAGAATGGACAGTCTCCTCAGAGTTTCAGGGTGGCCTTCCTCTGATTTTTAAATATTGTTTTAATCCTGTGTGGCTTTTGATTTTAATTAATATTGCAGTATTGCCCACAAGTTCAGCTGAAATTATTGTCCAGATGTTCTGGGCCCTATACAAACAGGCACATTGACCCTGAGCAGAAACCACTGTGACTGGGACAAATTTAGCCAATAATTGCAGTTTGGGGTGCTGGTTGTGAGTAACAAAATATTGTATCAGATTAATCACAAGCTGTTTGGACAAACTGTCAGATCAAACAGCAAAGTCAGAGTTCTGGTGAGCTGGAGATGTGGAGGTTAAGTAGGAACACACCAGCTGGAAAATGCCTCTTGTAACAACTCGTAATGTTGGCTCTGTTATGGCTGGCTCTGAGCTCAGCCACTTGGCTTCCTGTGTCCAAGCCTGGTCCACACCTTGCTTTTTGCAGCTGTTGGAGCCTTTTCCAGAGGAACATGCATGCCCAGTCCCACATGTCCCTATGTATTCTCTTTAGCTGGGTCTCTTTCCTTCCTCTTAGCACTGTAAAAAAAAAAACCAAAAACAAACAACAAAGCATGGATTCAAATACTGATCTAACTGGTCTGTGGGCAAGTCTTCTGGGCACTTTCCTGCCTCAGCCTGGGCCTGCTGCCAAGTAGCTCAGATTTCCCTGTTACGCATGGGGTTGCCTCTTGGTTGTGCTGTGTCAAATGTTAAAGAAGGGCTTAACAACGGTGTTTGTTGAATCTGTGTGAGATGTCAGTGTCACGAACTGATTACACAAATACAGCCTTTAGTTAATGATCAGCTAAATCTGGTGGGGTATTAGTCTGACGTTAAACACTCCCTAGACATGATACAAAACTTCTTTCATACCCAGTGTTCTTGCTGGCTTCTCCTCTCATCTCCAACATCAGGCTGCCAGCAGATTACACAACCATGCACTCACTTGCTCTTTCTTTTCTTCCCTCCCATTCCCCTCATCCCCCATAAATCCTTCAAAAAACTTCATTTATCCTTCCTTTATCCTTCATAAATCATGATTTCTCTCTTGCATAATAGAACAGCTTGCACACAGGAGGTGAAGAGTGCCCCCTCCACCCACCTGTGGCATTCAGATTGCCCTTTGCTCAGTGGTTTCTGGAAAGGCAGAGATGTGGTCTCAAGCCCACTCCTCTATTTGCCACAGAGAGAAGAACACAGGATCCAATCTCCCACTGGTACATGCTCTAGACCTTTGAGACATGATATTAAAGACATTACCACTTTCCTTGGCCAAGGTTTTTGAATGAAACAGCCTTAAATGTTTTGGATGCATGCTGTTTGATCCTGCGGGTGTTAGCCTTTGCCTGAGCACACACTAAAGGCCAGGTCAATGACAGCATATAGCAAAGGAATTGCTCTTTTTCAGGATCAGATCAAATTTAGATATGAGACAGGCAACGGAACTGCTCAGATTAGACCTCAGTACCATTAGGTACCTAAGCAAATGTATTGTCAAAATAACACTCCTTTTGGAGTCTGTCCCCTAACACTAGCTTATTGACTAGCTTGTTGCCTCTGTCCCAGGTGTATCTGTAGCTGAAAATTTACAAATATCTCTAAAATGCCTATTCTCCTCAAGCAGGTCTGTACAAATTATGATAATCACCTTTCTTGGACATAGATGCTTCCATGAGTTACAGTTCAGGCTATTTAATATGAGGGTCTGGAAAGACGATCTCCTAGTAGGATGCATAGTTAAGCAGCAATCTAGGAAGTATAGGTTACCTACAGTTAAGTCATTATGCAAATTACAATCTTTAAAATGTAAAAATACAGATGAACAGAGCAGTGACTCATCAGTCAGCCCTACCAGCAGCTCTCACAATTTTCATTCCAAAATAACACACACAGGAACTCACCTGAGAATAAACGAACACTGAGGTGAACTCTCTGTGGACAGGAGAAAAGGCTTTTGACACAGTCTGCAATACACGAGACTTGGAGACTGGCAATCCTTCATTGGTACTTTTCTTTAGCTGAATGGACACCCTGCTAAGATACCTTTCAGCAACCAGTTAAGGGGGTATTTAGTAAAAATCTTGCATAAATACACAGTAAGATCACAAATTATAAAGCCAAACTGGATTATTATGAACATCTCCATTGACATCCATTGGATTTGCATCAATTATTTAATTTTTTGAGCTAGAAAATATCTGTTAGAAAAACTTTCCAGAGGTGGACCATCTCTAAATCATTTCAGTGGTTACTTACCTGCACTTTGAGAAAACAACTCTCTTGAATCTGAAATTGTCAAGCTTCAGTTTTTATACATTATGTTTTGCTAATGTGAAGGATTATTAATTTTCTGTTCATGCAAGAAATGAGCATTGTAAAACTTCATTTTAGTCACCCAATGTTTAGACATTGCTTCCCAGAAAGGAATTTATAGCCCCAAGTTAGATACACAGTGGGAAGGAAAAGCTGTCTCCAAGTGAGATCCAGGCTAGCTGATATGCTGGAAGAGGGATCCATCTGACCTAGTAAACAAGTAGTGCTAAAGAAAAGCATACACCTGAAATCCTATTCCTCTTGTTATTGAAGTCACTGATCCTGCACTGCAAAAGGATGAACAGCCTACACTGAGCCTTCAGAAAATGGAGCAGAACTCTCACTTTTATTTATAAGACATTCTTGTCTCGAAATTGGAGAGACATCAATTTGATAGGTGGACCACTCGGTGGATAAAGAACTGGCTGATGGCCAAACGCAAAGAGTTGTGGTCAATGGCTCAGTGTCCAGCTGGAGGCCAGTGACGAGTGGTGTCCCTCAGGGATCAGTGTTGGGACCGGTCTTGTTCAACA
>JBCJKH010038230.1:0-12501 GCA_039877255.1 Loriculus beryllinus | reverse complement strand
CTCAGTGTACTGAACGTGTCCAGCACAGTCTTTCTCCCCTGCTTCTTTCACTGTTTGAACAGAGTTCAAACGTTCGTCATTTCAGATACACTACCCAAAGTCCTGCCTCTCTGTTTCATGGCTATTTGTAGTCCTGTTTAAATGCGATGTAAGATATTATATTAGCTTCTTGAACGGCATATGTGGTAGCCGTCAAAAATGCTGCCATTTAAGTTTCAAAGTGACAAGCTTGTGGTGTTTGCCCTTTGCAGACTTCCCATCCAGTTTTCTCCTCCCTACTAGCTCTTTTTCTCCAAATTTCTTCTTAAAAAAACCCAAAACAAACAAAACAAAACAAAAACAAAAAAAAAACCAACCCAAACCAAACCAAAATAGAAAAAAAACTCAAACAAAAAACCAACCCCCCCTAACATTGTCACAATTTGCTCTAGTCACATCAATTGGTCATCAATCCAAATGCCTCCCAAAAGGGAAAATGGTAGGAACCATATTCAGAGGGTTGCTGCACTCAATTTGAATACACAAATGGCAAAATCGACCAGTTGGGTAGAAAGCCTCCGATGTTGCAGCAAACAACCACAGCGATCATTTGATTTCTCAAGGTCAAGCAGTAGAAAAGAGTGGCTCATTTTTGAGACAAGCAGGACCGGTATCCCTGAATTTTGAGCCCCAGGAAGATGTACAGGAAGTGTGGGTGTTCCTATCTTCCATCCAGGGGAGAACATTCCTGGCATTTCTGCTCTGGTAGCAGGAGGGACACCAGATTTGAAGCAGCCAAGGTCATAGAAGGAAGCATGCTGCTATCTTCCCTTCTGTTCACAATTTAATTCATGGTCCAACAAACTCCTGAGAGGTCAACAAGTGACCAAGAAGCTGGTACCCACAAAGGCTTTCCTGGTCAGCTGTCCAGCAATAAGCTTATGGCATGGCCCAGCCAAACAGCTTCACAGGAGTCAAAAGCAAGGCTTCGATTTCTACAGAAGGAAGCTCCCCATTTCAAGTCCTCACACCTCATCACTAAAATCCACGACAGGCACAACTCCACTAAGGAAAAGAGCTGGGGTGGCTGGAAATAAGAAAAGCATCTACCAAGAACTCTGCTTATTAGCTGTCTGCATAGCTAAAGTAAGAGGGCTGAAGGAGATGGATGTTTTTGCCATTGATCACTTCTGCTGGACCATGTGAATGTTGCCCTTTATATTCATAACAATAATGTTTTTCAGTTGGAGTAACTCCCACTCTATTGCTCAATGCAAAGCTAAACTCTCCTGTTTAACCCCATACCCCAAATCCCTGGACATCATTTCATTTTGGCAAATGTCGAAATTTTTCATTCTTCAGCCAAAACTGCCTTTGATAACAAACCAGAACAGATATTTATAAAAGGAAATAGTTGATTATTGAAAAAGCCTGACTGCTATTTTCTGTCATCAACATAATGATGGGGTCTTACTGTGGTATGCCTTCTGGACAGACACTCCAAGACTCCCGAATTAACATACAACTACACTTTTACAAAAGCTGAAGAAAATGAACAAACAAGACAGGACATGATTACTGGTGTGGTAGGTGCTAGAAACAGATCTCTGCACATCAGCTGCTTATGCCATGTTTGTTTCAGCTCTTCTGTCAAACTGCACATAGGGACACAGTCTGAAGGATTGAAGCTTTTCTTCCAATATTTAAGACAATCCCTAACTTAGGGGAACCATACTGCAGAAAGAGCAAAGATACACTTTTGGGATCAACCAATTAAGTCAAGCTTTCTTCCTCCTACACGAACAAGATCATCCCATAATACAGCCAGATAAATAATCTTACTGATGATTATACTGCTGACTGTACTGAAAGGTGTCAAACTAACAAAACCAATATACATTATTTTGTGTGACAAAAAAGCCTTACTGAATATGCAGAGATAGGCAGCACAAACTAGGTGGACCTAGATGTTTCAGCAGGACATAAAACATGCAAAAGCAAAGCAAATTTTGAACAACTAGGAATTATTGACAATTTATTGTTGTTATATAGGTTTATTCAGAAACTTCCAATTTATTAAAAATTCTTAATTCCATAAACAGTTTAAATGAGCACAGCTTCAACAGCTGCCATCTTAAGTGATGCATGCTTTAACGTTTAACCTAATTTTGGCCACGCATTTACTTTCTCACGTGTACTTGCAATTAACTTCAGTTAAATAAAATAGATATTTATGCACCTTCCCAAGACAACAGAAGAATAATATTATTTTAAAATTTGCCAGCTGAGCTCCATAGTAGCTCAGTGGCTGATCATAAAAGAAGGGTGGCATTAAGCCTCTTACCCATAAATGTTCCCTATTAAAGAGAAAGATAAAGTAGTCATGAGAAATCCCCAAACATTCAGTTCACCCCTGATACAACCAGAAAGCAACAACTGAATTCCATAAATATGCAAAAAACTCTGGGAACAGGAATTATGAAAGAACAGTCTCTAAAAAAGCAATTGACTGAGATAAAAGAAGTGGTGAGCAGAGATACGAGTTTCAGTTCTTAGATATCTTTTAATGATCATGTTTCATAACATACGTGCTCTCATGCTAGCCAAATTCTGAACTTGCCCATTATGAAAGCCGGTCACTCCATACAGAATTTCTTAATCTCTTTTCTGAAACCTCTAATATCTACCTCTTCAACACTGCATTGGTTGTTACCTGACCTCAAATTGTTAACGCCTATTCCAAGCTGGGGAATAGTGATCAAAGGGTAAACTAATCCCTGCACAGCAGTGCCTCAGATGGACACCTACATAGTGTCCACCTGAGGCATACAGAAAGCTTGCTCTGGGCAGAAAAACAGTAAGTTCAACATCTTCCTCAGGATGTTGAAATAAAAGGACTACAAAAGTCCCAGCAACAACACAGCTTAAAAGGAAAAAAACCAAAAAACAAAAACAACAAGAAAGCCCCACCTCAAAACAAAACAAACAAAAAACCCCCAACAAACAAAAGAAAACAAACAAAATCACACACGCAGAAAAAACCCACACACCCCCACCCCCCCAACCTTGTGATAAGATTTAAACACGGCAGGTGGAAGGTTTTATAGGGCTGGTACAATGCAGTCACAGAAGAAAATCATGATCTTCCTGCTACCCAGAAATGGCACCAGAGCCTTCTTTCCCACTCTCTTCCTCACAGTTATGTGAAAGGCCTGCGTTTAGGAAATGTCTTGCAACCGCCCACACTATTTTGTGCTTTAATATAGTGCTAAAAATTCACAGAACATTCATAGGCTGGTTTGGGTTGGAAGGGACATTAAAGATCATCCAGTTCCAACCCCCCTGCCACAGGCAGGGACACCCTCTAGACCAGGTTACTCAAAGCCCCATTCAACCTGGCCTTGAACACTGCCAGGGATGGGGCAGCCACAACTCTGGTCAACCTGTGCCAGCGTTTCACCCCTCTCACAGTAAAGAATTTCTTCCTCATATCTAATTTATACCTGTCCTCTTTCAGTTTAAAGCCATTCCCCCTTGATCTATCACTACATGCTCTTGTAAAAAGTCCCTCTCCAGATTTCTTGTAGGCCCCTTTAGGCACTGGAAGGCTGCTCTAAGGTCTCCCCGGAACCTTCTCTTCTCCAAGCTGAACAAGCCCTCTGAAAAAATTAAAACCCCCATCCCCATAAAACTTTTTCACACATCCCACCACCTCTCTCCCACCTCAAAATGACCACAGCAATTGAGCCAGGTGTTCCAGTCACCAGAGAAGAGCACCACAGCACACTGGAGATGAGAGAATAACATCCGGACTTAGTGCAGATTTTTGAGAGGCTTAGTATACCCAAAGATCCAGTGATTCAGCACTACGACAGGCAGTATGTGCCCAATGGGATAGATAGCCATGTGCCTTCACAAAGAACTTAAGTTCAGACAGCTACCACAATCTCAACCTGAAAACCTCCATACAAAATCTGTTTATACCATTGCTTTTGCTAAACAAGGAATACAAACTTTATGACAACTGCAGGACTTTGGGTTCAGGGGAACAATTTAAAACACAGGGGTTTTTTCAAGCTTCACTTAAAATAGAAGCATTACTTGAAATATCAACAGATAAAGTGTTAGTGATACTAAAATCACGTTTTTCTAGGGCAAATATAAATATAGGATTAAAGCAAATACAAACTTGGCCACTTTTGCTGCAAGGTACTAAAAATCACATTTGTCTCACATTTTAATCTATTATATTTAGTATTTTAAGTAATGACTCCACTGTAATTAAATCTTTGAAATATTTTGTTCTTGTTCATTTAGAACAAAAGATAAATGCGAGCTATAAAAAGCCTTCTCATGTTTGTAATTTCCTAAATTTATAGCTCGGTTTTACTACTACCGTCATTCCAGGTCAGAGAGTATAATGCTGCAAGTTTCAATACAGGCTGTCAGTTCAATAGTATTTATTTTTATAGGAAGGACCTTAAGGAAAACATTATCTCTGCTTACACTGATTAAGAAAAATATGCTTAAACTCTGCTGCTGTTTGCAAGTGGGTCCCTGTTGGGATTATTTATGTAAGTGGCAGAGAGATGCAGAGATATCAAATGAAATGGCCAAAACCAGAGCACACTTCTGCCCTATATTACAGCCATCTCTTACAAATTGACTGCCTTGATCCTGGGTGTATTTAATACTTTGATTTTTCATTTATTTTAAATATCCAAGGTTCTCCGGAAGGCAGTGTTGGTGGCATGAGCGAGCCAGGAATCTAACCACAGGGTCCTGGAACTACATTCAGTAGGAGGAGGAAAAAGGCATCAGATAAAAGAACATACACACAAGAAGGAAATGCTTCAGATACAATTGCTTTTGCATATTTAGTGAGGTTATTCATGCGTGGAAGTAATTTCTTGTTGTTACTGGAGATTTGTCAATCTTCTCAAACTTTTCAACCATTACTGGAAGCAGTACTTTGAGCAGCATACATACTGAGACACGGTTTGAGTCGGCTTCAGCCGAAAACATTCACCAACCCCTGTTTCCTCACGCATACATTCATGTGTGCACACATAAAGGTTTGGGGAAACAACAGCCTTCTCACTGCATCGTCTCTCCTGTCCTCACATCTCCTGACTTTTATATCTCATTCTACACCCACAGGTTTCCAATCCATTTCACCAGGTTTACTTTGCTCATTAACAAGGCAACAGATGGACAAAGAGCAAAGAAATTGTGTGGAAACGAACATTTAACAGGGTCAAGACACCATAAAGGCAATTAGCATCATGTACAGGGTCTGGAAGAAACAGTCACAACACCACTATGGCATTTGGCAATAACTATAGTGCTTAAACAACATCATTTAGGAATTTCAATAATATCTAGCAAACAGTTATGTAGAAATAAACCATCAGGCAGAATTAACTGAAATAAATTCTGATTTCAGCTGTAGAAATATTACTCCTTTCCTGGAGTTAGAATAATTCTGGGGGAAGGATTAGCTTAAGAGAACTCCACTGATATGACCTGTTCAATCAAAATAAAAGCAAGACTGTAAAGCACTTGAATACTATTGTGTTCAATAGTTGGCAGCTTTTTAAATAACATTTACTTTTCAAGAGGTGAGAGTGAGTAAGCAGAAGGAGAAGCTATTCAGAATTGTAACATCGAGAAAATTGGTATTTTGGGGGGTTTGTCATTTGGGTTTTGTGTTTTGGCTTTGTTTCTGTTGGTTTTGTTGGTTTTTTTTTTAAATAATCAAAATCCAAAATTTAAAGGAATATAAACATATACAAATAATTATATTGGGATATTTGAAATATACTATGCACGCACCAAGTTACTAAGCTGGAAGTGAGACTTCTAAAGGCTTCATTTCCTAAGGCTCATAGCCGTATATTGTGTTACAGGTAATGAGCTCCTACATTATAGAGTTGGACAGCACAGGACATTGCCAGTGCTTCACAGCACCATCTAATCAGATACACTGGGTACGACATATGACCAGAGGCTCTGTGCTTATATGTAGTCCCCCTTCTTGACAGGAGATGAAAGAAACTGCCTCTGGCAAAGAAATTAAATAATTGTAGTCAGAGGAGGAAGGATGGCTACAGAGGAAACTGAAGTCCAAGGGAGCTGCAAAAGGATGGCACGCATTTGAAAAGATGACAGAAGCACATCTAGAGGAGGTGAATATCAGTCTAGGCAAAGGAATGAGGAAGCCTAGGCTTAGTAAGTTTTGCTAACCAAGTCTTTGTCTCTGATTAGGTTTCTGAGGAGTTATAAAATACAAATGCTGTCCTTTTAAAGGACTCTAATAAAAAGGAATATTTGATGAACACATAGCAAGTTACTGAAGTCTCCTTATGCTTTGAGAACTCCAAAAAACGAACATGGTCTTGTGTGTGACCACATGGCTTTTCACTTTTCAGGGTATCCTATTCCAGCTACACCTCCTCCAAAACCCTTCCATCACCTCACAGCAGACATGGTTTCATCCTAAACCGCAGGCTACACTACTCACCCATTATTCATGACTATATATATATATAATTTTCCCCGAAGATCCAACTCCTTCACTGTTTAAGATATAATTACCCTTACAAAAATAAAATGTCATTGGTAGCATAAATAAGGGATCAAGCTACCATCCACCTCAAAATTAGGAGTTCACCTTACTTAAAGTTGGCATAAAAAGGTTCTCCTTTATTCCCTGGTATTTGTCTTTCCTATCTGAACTCACTGGTCTAGTAATTTGAGCAATTATTAAGCCAAATATACCACTAGCAAACTCCTACTCTCCAGGGGATTCTTCTCCTTGGTTTGCAAAACCAAAGATAGAAGCAGCATTAGCAGCTCTCAAAGTCATAGGTGGCCCTGTGCAAGGCTGACTGCTGCACTTCAATTAAAGAATTAAGACGAAGAACATGGAGGAGAGAATGTAGTCCAGAAGGGAAGCCACAAGTGACAACTGCTGCTCTTCCAAACTCTTCCGATGCTTTCTCCTTGCTCTTCAACACCATCGCTTGCCATTCCACTTCTGACCCAGACTTCGCGTTGACACAACCCAACTCAGCCACCTCTAGCGTGACACTTCCTCCAGCCACTTTATTGCTCCTCTGCAAAATGCAGCTTTATTTAATTATTTAAGGAACCAGACTGGTTTGACAGAGTTCTTGCTTCCTCAACTGGGTGTGTTAAGAGGAGCCCAAGACAAGACTGACTGTCATAGCAGCTACACAAGGTTGTTGTGTACACTGCCCAGAGGTAGGATTTAATTACTAGTCAAGAGCAGCCAATCTCCCCCTTTATTACAGAAGACAATTATAGTTTGCTTATATTTATTATGACATCCTTGCAGAAATGTTCATGACTCCTTGTAAACAATTTCATACCCTGCAAGGGAGAGGCAGAAATTTACCTCATAGTTTCCATATTCAACCCATTTAGCAAATAAAATGTGAATCTTCAGTACCTCAACTTTTATTATGCTGATGAAAAAAAGACTTTCTTTTTCTCAGGGAAAATAAAAGACAGTGGTATACTAAAGAGTTTATCTGCATGTGGCTGATACAACCCTTCTCAAAAGGAAGACATTGATCTTAAGTCCTGTGTAGAAAAACCAGAGAGGTTCCAGTCCATAGAGGGCTGGTTCACATATTTTCACATAAACTCCCCTAATGATACAGCCACAGTGATTAAAAAGCCCCATGAACTGCACACAAAAAAAGCACTGATATGCAAGCAGGCAAACTGCACCACAAAAGGTTCTACCCAGAGGTATAAAAACAGTCTGGGAAGATTATTACATTGCATTCATTTAATATGATTATGCTTGTACCTTGCAAAGACAGAAAAGATGCACTTTATGGATGCTTGTACCTTGGGCAATTTTTGTCTCTAGCTTAGCTTTCTTTTGTCTTTAAAAATAACAATGCATGAAATAGATATTATCGCTAATCCATATAGTTTTTCATAAGCAGAATATCTGTGTCTTGGAAGACTGAGATTTTCTTCTACCGTAGGCAAGTTGCCTCAGGCATTTCGGGTTTGAGCCACAATGTTTTCTATGACCAACCGCCTTCTAGGGCATGCAGACTTCAAGAATGTCTGAAGTTTTGCCTAGCAACTGAGACAAAGCATAGACTGCTCCCAATTTAAACATTTTCCTCCATACATATTGCATGAAGTTATGCCAATTTCTGCTGCTTGATCTGCTACATGATTATCATCTCCACATGAAAATTCTTACCATTTTATTTGCAGCTGAAGACATTTTTTCCTACCATAACAAAAACAAAATTGGGAAGTGCTTTTAACATTAGGTCACTGCTTTATCAAAGCAGAATGATGTCTTTGGGTTGGTTTTTTTTTTTTTTTTGTATTTGAAATTCCAGAGAGAAAGGAATGGTACTTTATATTATTGATGTTATTTCCGATGCAAGATTTAATTTTGTTTGGGGGCATCACAAAATTATGCATTTTATTGGATACACATCCTCTTAAGCATTTCCTTCTAGAACAAAAAGTTGGATGTAACTTCAGCTTGAAGCATTCCAACACCACTTGCACAATATGTACAGACTAACAAAGGAATTTGCCCATGAGTTAAACTGAGTGTCCATCTCACCCAGCATCCTCGGCTTGACAGTGACCTGCACCAGATATGTCAGCACGTTCACAGGGTGGGGAAAGAGGATACCAGTGCTTTCATATTTAGAGAAATTACAGCCTTCTTTATTATTAACTGGTAAAAACCACACAGATAGGGAGAGCACCACGTCTTTTCACAGTGTTCTCTTGCGTCAGAAATCATTACAGAAAGAAAAAATATCACCCACCACTTCCTCCTGCCCCATATACCATGATTTATTATTTTTTTTACCATTTCCTTGCTCACAGATTTTTTTGTTTGTAATATACAGCAAGATAGGGAAAAGTGCAACCAGAAAAAGCCGGATACAAGTCTAACTTGTTTTCATTCCAAAGCGTTAAATCCATACAATGGCCTTTTAACTAAGGCATGCAACCATGAGTATGCTATTAAAAACTCCCATATTTTATGGCAGCCAATATTCTCCAAGAGTGGTGCCTCAGTCTGACAGCTCACTTCGATACAGGGTGTGAATTCACAGAATTTGGGTGCCACTGCAATCTCTTTCTCTCATATCTCCTGATAGACTCTGACCTCTGCTGTTATAAAGTGGAATTTATTTTGACAATTTTTTTTGCCTTGAAGACACTGCCTTCAGCTCAGTAAGAATTTTCTACATCTGAAATTATACAAGGTAAAGAAATGATGGGAAAAAATCACTTATTTTACATCATAAAGCACTAAAAGTGACCAAGATTTTCTTTTCCCTTCATGTTCCTCTTATTTATTATAAGCTGCATTTTTTACTATTATATAAACACACATACCTGTTCTTTTATCATCTGGACTCTTCATATGACACCAAACTGTCCCAACATCATCCTTTCTGAAAATGCATTGGTTTAGGCTTTTTATGACAGATACCAGCAGAACCACCAAGCACACCAATTTACAGACTATAACTAATCTGAAACTATTCAAACAACTAGTTTTAGGCACCACTCTGAGGTCTTTTGTTTGTTTGTGTTCTTTCCAGCTGAAGTCGCATTTTCACTACAAAAACATTTATAATAGACTAGCAAGCCCTTAATTATGTACAAGTCCAGAACTCCATAATGAATTTTGACAGTACTAGTTAGTAAAGAAGTCACACTCTTAGTGTCCTAAAATTGGCATTCATAAAGTGTAAATTTGAATGATTATGACTGTATTGGTTGTCAAGATTTTGAAAGCAGCAGAACACCACATTTTAAGTGACACGCGCACCCAGAGGGGAAGAGAAGAAACAAGGGGGTTTCCATCATGATGCCCTACTTCCAAACTTCTCTTTCCCTCCTGGAACTTGAGAAGTAAGGCATAGGCCTTTACTGTACTTAGCACAAATGCTCAAAGAACATTTTGCTCTTCCTTTCCCATCATGACACCTGACACACTTCAAAATGAAACTGCACCTACAGCTTGCTTTATTTCTGCCAGACTGGCTGATTTCCCATGGCTCAGAAGATAAAGTATTTGATCAAATATTTATAAATAGTACGAATTTAAGACTGCATCTCCCAGTCAGGTAATACTTTTGGAAGCAATAGGACAGCAGCACAGTTCCCAATAAGTGTTATAGCATCAAATGTTCTTTTTATTCTCATGTTTAACTAAGAATAAAGATCCTAATCTCAAACCTGCAAGCTCAGCTTTATGCCAAGCACCTATGTGTTTTAGGGCTACAGGTAGAAAATAGTGTTGTTCAGTTATGGCAATATTTTCTTCATTTAAAAAGTCTGTTTGCACCAATAATTGTGTTCTTTCCCAGAAATAGTAGTTTTGGGTTTGGTTTTTTTTTTTTATTGTCTGTACATAACAATTACATGCATGAAGGTGAAAATAAGTTGGTTTTTGTTTTGCTTCTGCTGGAACAAACATATCGAAGTTTGCCATAACACTCCTACTGGAGTAAAAGCAGGAAATGCAGCCTAATATGAATAACCTACTGAATCTTAAAGAACCCTCACTATAACTACAGAACAAGCAGTTACTAAAACTCAGCACAGCACCTTACTCCGTCATATAGATGTTCAGTGGACAACCTGCTAGCTTACAAACACCATTCTAATAACCGTCCTCATGTTTACTTTTGCCTTCTGCTGCAACCACCCTCCGCTGGGAAACTAACAGAAAGGGCACCCCAAAATGTTACTGCAACTGCAGTAATGAGTACCTCAGCTGTCAGCAAGGATGTCAAGGCATGGGTTATACAGACTACCACAACTGTCCTGTAGGTTTTAACATTGCAGTCGATACTCTAAAATACAGAACTACTTCAAACAAGTCATGTCAGGGCACTTCAGTTTCCCACTCAGAATTTTTATTGTTAAAGACAACAGTTTTGCATGATATTAAGAGGAAGCCTCAGTCTGCTGTGTATCAAGACTACCCAGCAGTACCTTGCAAGTAGGCTCAAAACTCCATTGTTTTAAAGACTGTTACTGAATCTAGTAGGTGTTCAATCAAATCACTGGAGTACTATGGCTAGCTTAACTTTGTATTCTTTCAAAAATATGATGAGAAACTGAATAGCCTAAATCAAACAGAAACATGATTAGACAGGAACTCTAAGAAACTAATCAGGAAAAAAAAAAGTAAGTGAACAAAATTCACACAACTAGCATAACACAGAGAATCATGCAAGTTAAAGTGAAAACTAACTAAAAGAAAAATGTAGAAGACATTCTCTGGCCATGCTAGAAGAAAAAGAGGATAGATCAGATACGATGAAGGTGAATAAATAGTTCATGACACAAGTCCTCTGATGCTTGGTTAGACAGCTGTCAGATTCCTCAGAGAAGCCCGGGACTGGGAAAACAGCCACTGAGAGCAGAAAAAAAGTACTGAAGATGGCAAAGCCTGGAAGAATTTGCTTAATTAAAGTTGTTCTGTGTTCTAGAGCATGCTCTGAGCCACTAGCAATTATCTTCAACTCAAAGCACTGCAAAAGTCTCGTTGAGTGAAAAATTAAAAGTAAAGATCCTCTTCAGGGACGTGATGACACAAGAAGAAAGCAGAGTAAGAGTTAGAAGGACATTCTGACTGTTCTCCCCAACTTGAGTTTTTTTGAAGGCTATTAAGTATTGCTGATTCCTCACCACCACCAAGCCATAGCTGTTTGGAAGGGAGGTAACACTTTGGTTTGAAAAGTCACATATAAATATTATTTGGTTGTTTGTTTTTTTCCCCCCTCCTTTGGCAAATTAACTGGTCTGATATATAAGAAGAAAAACAGTAAGTGGGCTATTGATGGACTTAAGTTATGCAATTGGCAAAAAGACTTGCTATTTTATTTAAAGACAGACAGCCTGTGCAAAGACAGTCTTGTCAAGGAGTTATAAGACAGTAGGAAGAAGACCACACATGTAAAAAGCAGGTTTCTAAGACACCACATCAGATTAAGATAAGGTACTAAACTGGACCCAAGAAAAGTTCTTTCAAATTCCAGAACACCCTAGTGTGCTCTTTACAGAATTAGGTGACAGATTACAACCATATTATTTATAAACGCAGAATGAGACGCTACATGAGCATTATGGGGGTAGATGAGAATTCACTATTCTAGTCCTAAATCAGAGCACTGGTTCGAAGTTCATCAAGAAAAAAAAATCCACCAGAGTTTAGTTATAAAATCTTATTCTTAAAACAGGGCAACTGAACACAAAATTAAGATATCTTTGTACATCTCAAAACAATATTAACTTTTTAATTTACAACAGACTTGACCTCAGTCACCCCTACACCCTTTTATGCAATGCCACCGCCTTAAGTGGTTATTTAGTAGGTTGCATTGGCGCAGTAGTTGTCCTACTCAGTTTGGTACATGCTATTGCATGTATTGCACTTCAAGACAAGACAGAGAAGAGACTTAAGAGCATGAGGACTACTTA
>JBCJKH010038229.1:0-10846 GCA_039877255.1 Loriculus beryllinus | reverse complement strand
ATTTCAGCATTATTAAACAGCTGTTACAGAATTGGCCCTCTTGTCCCTCACCTTCAATTCATTTTCTGTAAGAATGTTTTCTCTTTGGTTACTTGAAAATGAGAGCATTTAACACCTTAACAAGAACTATCAGCTGCTAAAACCTTATGTGAACAGCTCACCCAGTCTGCTTAGGTTCACCCTTAACTACCACAACCAAAAGACTTCCACTGTTTTTTTGCCCATGTGATTCTGTGATTCTCTCTGTGCTGTTTCATGGGCACTGTGATAACATTCCAAATGTATTAACCATGATGCCTTTTTGCCACATTTTACCCACTTAGCAAGTTGAAGACTAGTCTGAGAGCGTAGTTTGAGAAGGGAGCAGTATTTTCAACAAACACACACTTCAAACTCCCACATCTTGAAAAGTGCCATACCCTCTAATTTGCTATTAAATGGAAAGGTCCCTATGTAATATCACCCTCTTTTCTACTTGTAAATATATATTTAAATGCTTAATTGCAACCTTTTTATCCAATGTGTAAAAAAAAGCCATTTTCTACTTCATACCAAAACTTCCCAGCTTTCACCAGCATTACACTGGAGATTCAGAAGGTGGAATTAGTTTCATTAACTCATGCTTTAAAAGTATGCATCAGACTGATGTTTGGTGATGTTTGCGGGCACAGATTATGTTGTTGGGGGCTTTATCTTTTTGGTGAGACATAGACCAAAAGCTCAGTTGCAGTTGTGGTGGTCTTAAATTCTGCCTAATATTTCATTTGATTACAACTCCATTCTTTAAAATTCTTTGTTTTCTGTTCAACTTCATTGTTGCTATTTAAATTTTCTATTTACAGAACATAAACGTTGACAAACAACAGCAAGAATTAACATATCCTGAATATAAGAAAAGAGCCATACCCATCATCCTTACAAGCACAGATAAAATTCGCTGCCGGATTTTCTCAATATTCATAGCAGAATTTGAAAAAAAAAAAAAACCAAACCTAAAACCCACCCATCTGTCATGAAAGGAATTTTTCACGTTGATCTTTTACCAGTCAAACAGGGTAGGTGGAGAATAGCATTGAAACGAGGGAGTGAAAAACGGGTTAAGTTTTAAATAGCATAAATGGTAGTAGCATAGAGACAAGCTTGCTTTCATCAGTCACCCAGCATTAGGCAATTTCAAAACCTGGCAGCCAATAGTGTTTTTCTTCGCTTGTGATATTTGAAGGACATTGATAAACACATCAAACAGAATTCAGAGCATGCATTGCAGAAGTGCTAGTTAAAGCTAAAGTTGGCATTCAATCTCTTTATCATACATGAGACATACAGACTCCCTTTTATCAAATTCACAGTAATTTTGCATGTAGAGTAAATATTCTGAGGATTTACAAATAAGTGTTCATTAAAATCTAGTCTCTAAACCAAAATGGTCACCTACTCCACACCAAAGATTTAATGTACGTCAAATTGCATGGTGAGCTTGTGGTGCTCATGTTGGTTTGCTGTTTATAAAGTTTAACATTAAAAATATAAAATGTTACATTTCATAGAGGGTTCTTATTAAAACCAACCAAACAAAACCTTTATTCTCTTTTTATACAACTGCTTTAACCTTCTTGTTGCTTTGTCCATGTTCCTCTATGCACAGAAGTGCATGCATGAGCATACATATGCCCGAATAACAACTTCCCTCTGTTTTCTGTGGCCATATTACCTCACTTAAAACTATTTCAGCCTAAATTCTTTTCTCTTCCTGAAGTGTGACCCTTATTGAAATAATCGGTTTTGCCCTCTTTAGTTTTCTTATAGGCTGCTTTAGGTACTGGAAGGCTGTTATAACGTCTCCGTATAAATGATTCCTCTGTGTAGTTTCCCTGTATACAACCTTTAAACCAACATTTTTTTCCTGAAAACTACTGTTTAGAGGATAACAGAGAAGACTTAATGTATCTGTTCAGGTAGATTTTTTTGTCCTGTTTTCAAACACTTATAATGAAATAACATATTTCTCCTTGCATGGGACTTGCAGGTTATCTTACAATAAATATTTGTACAGCAATGATACATGCTAATAAGAAACAAAGGAAAGTCCTTGAAAATGATGACAGGCTCCTTAGCCCGAGCAGCTAGTTACCAAATCTGCCAACTGTATCATTAAATCATCATATATAGCCTTTATCAAAATGCTGCGATATATAAAAAAATAATAAACTAAACTCAGTTTACATTTTATGTGTTTTACATTTGAAATATCAAGAAATATTTTAATTTTTTTTTTAATGCTATCTGGGAAGGAAAGAGTGGGTAAAAAATATAATGCAATACACTTCCAAGGAAGAAAGGTAAGAAAGATTTGGAAACAGACTTACAATGAATGCTTTAAAGATGAAAGATAATTACTTCTATCTAAGTTCTGAATGCTTCAGTTGCCATAAAAGGGAACAGTAAATCTCTGGCAAATGTGTGGGAAGATGTGACTAAGTGAAAAGGTTTGCATCTGGAAATAAACTTTTCACTTAGGTTGTTGCAGTGCTTTGAAGATAAGAAATCCTAACATAGCTGCAGGTACAGTTGATCCCTGAGGGGAAATTGCAGCCCAAGATGTGGAGGAGGAATAGTGTCTCATGCCAAAGAGGGTGGAAGCTTGTCCTGCTGATGCCAGGCTCTGGGGAGGAATTCCCATTCAGCAGGCACAGACTGGTACTCCTCTGCAAGGGCAGCTGACAACCAGCACACACTTCCAGGGAAAGGAGCTACAAAACCCAGCAGACCGAGTCTCTTCTCTCAGTGTATTTAGCAGGTCTTTTGTGACTTTCAGCAGCCATATGATTTCAGTCCAGACCGGAGAGCAATTATTTTATATGTATCTAAAACTCCACTTTTTTCCCAAGGGTGGCAGTTCCTATCCTCGTCAACGAGAGCTACAGATGCTTATATAACACACTGTAGTCTTTTAAAAGGAGATACAAACTTTGACCTATAAAAGGAGGCTTAAGTTTTTTTCTGTCCTTTTCTTCAGGCATCTGGTCTTGTAGATGTTTGTACCACCATGCAGTATGTGTTGGGTGAAAAGCTAAGGAGGTGAAAAGCTAAGGAATCATTTGGATGGAAGGCATGATACAATTGTAAAAAAAAATATTATCCTTGTTCCCCAAAAGTCACATAATCTCTAAGAGGAAATATTGTTTCTGTGAGAAATATTGTTGCTTCTGAAATATTAACACTGATGAAAGAGAACAGCTAAACAAAACCCTACCCAATATAAATATTTTTAACTTCTCGAGACAATGGTTTTTGAAACTATATATTTTTCTTATGCATCTCAGCTGTACAGATGAGAAGAGAGGGAAAGGAAAAGAGAGGAAAGGACGAGACAGGACAGGGTTGATTCGTTACTATATCAAAACATACCATTTTATAGTAACTTCAGTACTTGAAAACCATTGAGTGTTAAAATATAAAATGAGGGTTTTTTGACAATGAGAGGTTCATGATCTTCATTGACTTCTGAGTGGTGCTGAGGGTGTCAGACTCAGTGTAAAGCTACAGACATTAGTTACCGTGCAGTAAGCTAGACTTGTGATTCATGGTGTGTTAGCTACTCCACTGAAATTTTCCAAGTTTTCTGTTTGCAAATGTTTAACCTACAGCAAATATAAGGAGTAAGTTTTCTTACTTATTTGCTTTGGATAGTAACGTGCACACACTTATTTCAATATAACTGAATCTGAAACTAGCTTAATCTGTAGTGACTTTTTTATGTAGTAACACATGTGATGCAATGTATTTTGGAATAGATTTATTAGTTTATCTGGACAAGGTCACACAAAAAAATCTGGTCTATATAAAAAAACCCCACGTTTATTGTGGCTTTGCTAAAACGTTAAATTTGAAGTATTTTTTTAGAACTTAAAAGATGCATTTAATCTTTAACATGGCTTCATTTAGTCTAGTTCACTTCCAAGATAAGAAGAGATTTAACACTATATAGAAATTTTTTCACTTACCTAAACTGAAACAAATACCAGATGAAATAGCAACTCTGACACAAAACACTTTAAAACTAGATCATTTTGTCTCCAAGTCTTTCTTTTTAATTCTTATTTAAGCTCAGAAACCTTTACAGCTTCTCTTAAAATAGGTTTACCTACACTGCACTACAACATTTATTTGATTACCAAGTAGCTAGCTGCAGACAGTAATGTTGGATAAAATCTAATGGGACAATAACTGCTATGCTTGTTCCATCTTTCAAAGGAATGGCTTTACTGTAGAAGAGTTAAACTTACATCCACCAGCAACACAATCAATACTTGAAAATTTGCCAGTCTTTTAATATTAGATTTGTTTAGGGCACAGTATAAACATGAAAAGTCTGCAGCAGAAATGTGTGTAGATTTTTCTAGCTTTTAGGAGCATGTTAACTACCTTATCTGGTGACCAATTAGATGATGATAGAAATGCCTCATGAAAAATTCTCTAGTGATACATTTTTAAGCTCTTTGCTGCTAGAATCTTTTTCTCTACAATATGTATAGGTTTAAATCTCACCGAAGCATAGGAAAAAATAATTACTTCAAAGCACCGCTAAATCATATTGTGGAGGGTAGGTGACAAGACATTAACTGAGATTATCAGTATTTCAATGTAAGGTGCAGTTATCCAGCACAAGTAGCTCCAGGGACAGAGCCAAAGTTTTGGAAAATACACAGAGATATATGCACAGTCATAAGCAGACACATAGAGTCATAGATGTACATAGACGTGCAGGCGGGCACACACAAGTGTGCCCGCATATTCATGACCTAAAATGCACAGAGGCTCGTGTGCACACATGCATACACACGTATCCAGTCCACGAAGGCAGCATCCCAGACCTACGACAAAAGAATGCTGAAAAACACACATTTGGCCTGAAATCTCAGAACAGCAGAAAACTATGGTTCCTTTTGTCCCAAGGAATATAAAACCAAAATTACAGAATGAGGCACTTGTTATTCCCATTTCAGTAGTAATGTTCTTCCCATTTCAATTTCCAATGGCTGTCCCAAGGGAATTTTTTTTTAGGATCTCTGGGTATGCATCAGCCTGTACAGTTCCTTCCTTTACTATTCTTTGGTTTAGATTCCCGTTTATTTGCTCTGCCTTTGGCTGTGTTTTCTAAGTGGAAAACTAAATCTCATGCCAAACCTACTGCCCAGCACATAGATCAATAGATGTGAAGTGAATCTGTCAGTGACACTGATATGAGGGGCTGAAGCGGCCCTTCTTCAGTGCTGTTGGGTCTGTAAACCCAGACGTGCAACATAAATGGGGACACTGTAGCAGAAATGGGAAAATGTGGCAGGACACGGTAGGCACCGCAGGAGGAGTTTGGGTGCTTAGGCAGACACTACTGCTCCTGAAATCGTTCTGGATCTTCCCAAGGGAAAAGGCAAAGCTTTAGAGGGAAGCAGCTTCTGAGTTTGACCCATGGCATTTCCTTGACCTAATCCAGATTTCACAGGGACAGCAAACAAGATTAAATATTAGGTAAAATTAATAAAATCACTAGTTTAATTAGCAGCTATTACCAATATTAAATAGATCCTATTAAAGAACAGTGTTTCTGAATCACTAAGGTTCAAATATAATTGAAAATGTACTTATGAGAAACAGTTTTTGTAAAGCCTGTGAAACTGTGAGGATTAGGCTGAAGTATCCAATGTGATCAATATCTTCAATTGCATTAACGCCTCAGGCAATGGGGGCCTTCATTCCTTCCTATTTCCCATTTTCTGTTTTCTGTTTCTAGCCACCATCATAGGCAATCAGACATGAACAGAAAATGAATTTGCTACAAGCTAGTAGCGTTGTAAGTGGGTTTGATATAACTGGAACAAGGGTCGGTAACTTCTAAGCTCCGGTAACCTGATAAGAATATTAAGTCTAGCATTTATCCCCAGTGAGTGCTTGATTAGCCATATAGTGCTCTGCTGACAGAGTTCACTAAAAATACATTATGCTAATAACACTTGAGTGCCAGCAACACTGGGAAAGCCCAAGTCTTAACACAAAGAACGAATCATTATGATATTTACCTGGCAGACACAGATAGAGGCAAAAATATGACTTCCTATTCCTGTTTGCAAAGATACAAGTAGAAATTGAGGTGATTCCTCAAAGCATGTAATGATTAGTAAGAATAAAAAGAAATACCCTACACTAGTATGTGGGAAATAGAGGCACTCATTTTTTCAGAGCAGGGAGCTGTTACTGAAGACAAATCACTTGTATATGTTATGAGTTGGTCTAAATTACATCATATGGCTATTCGCTAGTGCCTTTTTCTGCTTGGTTTAACACTGAACTTGTTTCCTCCTTGCTGCGTATTTAACACCGTCTTTGGTGTGTACTCAACACCGTAATCAGAGATGTCCACTGCAGTCCCATGGCTCCAGCTTTTTCCCCACTCCACTGCCCTGCTACCTGTGGTCCTGCTGACAAAGCATTTGCCCTTGTCTAAAGGAAGGGTTTTTATGCTGTCTTTCTTGGCATCAGCTACAGGTTTTACATACTCCAGCAACAACCCAAATTGTAATTCAATATACAGAAGACGAGTGGAGAAGATCAATGCTACTTCAGATTAACTCACAGAATCTTAAAGCCTCTTCCAAACACTGAACACCCCAGTCCCCTTCATTGTTCTTCTGTCCTCTACCACGGCTGCCAACGTGTAATTAGCAAGCTGCCTGACTTCATACAGAAGACAGACGCATTCTCAGCCGACTGCCTGACTGCCAACTATTGCACAGGCAATTGGTGTACAGTACTTGGCCATGACTCATAGCAAGGGCAAGCAGTCATTTCACAGGCATACAACTGAGACTTTTTCAAAACATGACCAAGCTTGTGAAAAAAACCCATACACACAATCTGGCCATTAGAGCTGGTCAAACTTTGGGTTTTTTCCCAAATCTCTTACTAGGCAAAAATGCTTTTTAAGCCCAGCCAAAATGAAGGCAAATTTGCTAAACACTTTCTAAAAGCAAAGATACATTTCAAAAGACAATAGAATGTCTCTTCAATTTTAAAAATATTTGCTTGTTTTAATATATTTAAAAGGTACCATAAATGTATTTGTTTCAGAATGTGTAAAACATTTTGGTATACCTGAAACATTTCTTTATTTTTAGTTCTTTATTTTGCCAGGAAATGGAAGAAAATGAAATAACTTGAGACTTTACCAGTTTTAAGAACATTGACAGTGAACCAAAACCCTCAGCTACTCACAGTCAACCATTACAAGCTACCAGACTGTTTCAATGCAAAGGTAAAAAAGAGCTAAGTAATCTGATCTATTGTAGCTGCTTGTATGTGAAGTAGTAATGTGAGAAAGGTCCAGGCAATGGAGAAAAGCAAGCACTTGCATGCCGCAATCTGTATCATACAAATGCAAATGCCTGAAATAGGTCAGATGAATCATGCCTTAAAAATGCTCATTTCTCTGTACTGACTAGAGGGGAGACACAGATGTGTGTAGCCTTCTAACTTATCAGTGCCAACAGTGAGGTGACATTAATTTCTGCCTATTAACAATACACAAAAAAATTAATATTTTGATGTGAAAGACCTAAAACATGGGACCAGAAACTGGAATGACTGGCCAACAGAAAGGGCTTGGTGACTCTGGCATTCAACATTTCATGTCTTACTTATTCTTCTGTGCTTATCCTTTTTTCTCACTTTTTCTTCCATTTAACCCTCTCATCTTTGTTTTTATTTCCTACCCGTCTTCTGTCGTTTTTCAAGCCACACAGCTTGATAGCTGTTTTTTAGAAGCTGCTGTTGACAGTGACCACCTGCTTTTGTCATCTGCTTGCTGTCTTTCATCACCATTGGAAAACGAAAGAGAACACTCTGAAAACCATAAGCACTTATGCATAGTAGGGTATGGGAAGTCACCCAAACTGGCAAATGGGCAAACCGTACCACTGTGAGCAGCAAATGTCATTAGATGTGGCTGCAAGCAAGGACTGCTCTGGTTCTTTTCATACTTTAACCCTAAAATACCACCTTTATTATTCTCCATTTTCATTATACTGTCTACACCCAGACCTGCCTTTGAAGTTTTGTTATGAAATCAAATATTCCGGGAACCTCAACCTCATTTTTTTTCCTCTCTGCCTTGTGTGAATTCCATACACAGTATTTTAAGCTTTATGTTCATCTAGTTTCCTTGCAAACAAGGCAACAAAGTCCTTAGTGGGACCTTAGAAGATTTTTTATTTGGCCTAAATATGGCAAATGGTTTCACTGTTGATTTCCACATTAACAGGACAATGAGCAAATTTGAAAAATATAACCCCTGTACCTAAGCACAGAGTTGTGTGTAGAGTTAATACCAATACTTCAGTGTGCATTCTTCATTGTAGATGTATATGTATGCAAACACTGCACCCACCTCTTAAATTTCATTACACTTTTAGCTAGAGCTTTCTGAGGATGCCTACTATTCCCTACAAAAGTACACTAAGGATCGCAACAAAAACTAAGGGCAATCTGTATTACTCCTTGCTTTACAAAAAACATGTATTTGACTATACCTCTGAGGAAAAGGAACAATGCCTGTATCACCTCACTCCATAAATGCAGATCACAAGCAACAGACAACTAAACAGAAAATATAATTACAAAGGAGCACACTGTACTCCTGCAAGACCGAGCTACTGATCACTTTGTCGGGCTGTATGGAAAGCTAAAGCAAGCTGAAAGTTTTCAATCTATAGTGATAGTATACTTAAGCAGCAGAAAATCATATATTTACTGTTCTACTCCAACTGTGTGTGACATATGAAGTATAATGAACTGCAGTAAAGGAAGAAATGAAAACAGGTGGTAAATAATCAAGCTATAATACTCATTAGCCTTGGTATCTTTTCTACTATTTTGTAGGCAATAAGCCACATGCACTGCTAATGCCTTTTATTGACTACCATCCTTTATTTTTGACCATTTGTATCAGGAATATTTCCCTTTAAACTTTTCCTTATTGTTCCTTTTTCCTTTCCCTTCTGGGATTCTGATACTGTTATTCACAAAACTTACTAGCAGATTTAAACACTCTTTGGTTTATAAAATTAATTACCCATCACTATAAATATGTCATTGTAAATTCTCTTGCTAATCAAGTGAAAATCTATCCTGTTATCACTGCTTTTTTCCTGACAAATTCTGTTAATTCTAGGAATACAGAACAGGGCAGAAATTTCTCGTGAGCTCTTGCAAACCTGAAAGTATAAACTTGGATACCTGCAAACTGCATTTAAGGAAGAACAATAAAGATCTGGTAAATTCTTGCCACACATTTCTAAGAATTTCATCAAGGTAACTGTATAGAGTCTTCAGTAGATGCTGCATATGAAGCAAATTAAAGAAAATGTAGAATGAGCTTTCAGGAAAGCAAACCATCCTTATTCCTTCAGCTAAATGTATAAAAATTACTTCTATGGAAACTGGGGACTTTGTTCCTTTTTCACTATTATTTAAAATATCATCTGTCTTCTTCATAGTTCTGTGCTGTACTCTTGGCAATAACTGTGAGCATGTTAGACTCAGAAACAGTAATTAGTATCTGTTCATACAAATGTTCTGGCCTGTTTTTTCTCATTACTCAAACTCTATACACGAGACATGTTTAGAAGCATAAATTGTTTTCCTACTGCGCTTCTAATTAACACTTCCATTAAGACCTAGGCAGAGAGCATGGAACATACTGAAATAAACTGCTGTTTACAGAAATGATAATAAAATGTATACAAATATGTCCTGCAAAGTGCAATCAAGCCAGCTTGTGTGACATGTGGATGTGTTTCTCCTGTGTATGTAGGCACAAACAGATGTGGTACACTCACACACAAGACTAATTTGTTCATTAACATTAAAAAACCCTAGATGAATAACAGTCCATTAATTTTTATAATTACTTCTTGCATGCCCATATCACTGCTCAATTTATTTTCTGAAGCCTTTGGTAGCTTCAGATAAACTCCTTGGCATGATTGTAATGAATGCTTTAGTTACTGTCCACTGGTTTTGCATTTGCTTGGGTTTTTATATTTATACACTTCCTAATGGCCTCTACACCTCTTCTTACTTTATGTGAAATTAGAATTAAATTTTAAATTTTAATTAGAATTAAATTTTTTAATTAGAATTAAATTTTAATTTTAAATTAAGAAAAATAGTAACATTTTAGCTTTTTTTCCCATCTTGAAAGGCAGAAAAAATTGATCAAATGGCTTGCTAGGTATCATAAAGAGATCTGGATTTCTAGAAGAGCTGATTTACACCTTTGAATAAAAAGATGAACAATATATTCAATTTTCCATATATTCAATACAAAACAAAGTAAGAAAAACTTCCTAGCAGCTTTAACTGAAACTTCGCCTCCAGAAATCCCATTGTGAGACTCAAGAGAGTTAATCCACAAGGAAAGAGATTAAATAAGTAGTCTTGTGTACTAAAGTGCAATAAGATGATCTTAAGGTCCTTTCCAACTCTAACTATTCTATGATTCTATAAGCTTGACAATTAACAGTAACTCAGAAAAGTGATAGAGGAATGTTGTCTTTGTTTTTAATTACATTTTATTGAACAAGTAAGTGATAAGCATCAAAAGACAAGATTGTTTTGGATCATCAAAGACAGGGGAGCTTGTTTGTTCTGTGAATGCAGGCAAACTAAAAGAGCTTTCCCTGTGTTTACCTGAGTAATTAATTAAAGACCAAATTGCATTTGAGCCAGCAGGCTGCAGTTAATTGGAGTTATGTGCATTCAGTGAACTTAGTGATTTGAAGTAAAAAGGATT
>JBCJKH010038226.1:0-11629 GCA_039877255.1 Loriculus beryllinus | reverse complement strand
TTTCATTTCCCTTACTGTACATTCTCCACTATGTGTTTATTGCAAATGTCAAATCTATGGGAAATAATCTTTAGAAGAAAAAAATCTTGTTCTAAGGAAGGCAGGGATGGGGCTTGTTCCTTAACAATAGGAAGAATACAATATGTAGCTTTGACAGAGAATATGTCTATTCTACAGTGTAAGTCACACATAATTTCACTATCAAAATATGCTGATTATATTTAAAAAGTATTAGCTTTAGACAACTGTTTACATTCCCTCCAGTACATTTGTGACAACTCTATGATCTGAGGGCAAACTAGCAAACCATTTTAACAGCACTCCTATGAATTTCATATGATCTAATTTATTTTCCATCTTTGGAATCAATATGAGAGGCTAGCGATAAATCTCAAATGGAAATAGGTGGAGTCCCTTTTGTCCATGTGAAAATACACAATACACCATTCTATGTTTTATGGTGGATAGCTAGTATTTAACTGTTTTGTCATGCAAAAACCTCTGTATTGTTCAGTTTGCATGCAGTCTGCCTGTACAACTGATGATTTCCTCTGAATAACAGGGATGAACATGCAGATCTTAATTCAAAGCATGAAGAAGGAATAATCTCACAATAAACTGACTTCACTGAGGGGCAAAAGCGATGCTTATTTATAGTTACTGTATGTAATATGCCTAACTATTTCTCACAGAAATCAAAGATTTATGGTCAAATGTCAAATGTGGAGTTTATCCATGTGCCTGTTAAATGGCACATTTAGTAGAGAGCTTGATTTTAAGTACTTCTTTTTTTCACTTGCCCTGTGTGAAAAGACTGATATTGAAAAACAAAGAGGTTTTTTTATGTGATTCAGAAGGGTGTGAGGAACAATAACAACCCATACTTCTTGGGATGGGAAAACTCTTTTCTTCCCTAGTGAGCAAGGAAGTCTATCCACACCCAGTATTTTCCAGAGGCCATTCACCACCAGAAGAGAGTAAAAGAGGGCAGGGGAAACTGAATTCAGTGTAGTGTAGGGATAAGATAAAAAGTGATAAAACAGATGAAGTAATGCTTCTATAGGTATGTTTCTAACTTGTTAGGATCTGTTTTAAATATATACTCACTTGCGATACTTTGTCAAGGCAGAGTATTATATGAGTAAGAATATAAAATAAAATTTCTCTTAGTATATTTAGACTATAATATATCTATGTATGTATATGTATGCATATTTTTATGTTATGACTGAAAATATGGAACCAGAAGAAAAGGGAGAAGAAAAAAGGGTAAGTTAGAAAAGTATTACTGCAAATTGCCATAGTTTCTCTGTTCAACTGAGCTGCTTAGAGTCTCATAGTCTTATCTAAAAATATTAAAAAAACCCAATTCCTCACTGCTCCAAACATAATTTATATCAACAGTCATAAGGTGCGATCAAGACCATGATATCAAATTCTTACTTCAAGGTTCTGAGCAACCCCACTGACATCTAGGTGACATACCCTAAGAATATTGTTTTACAGGATGCTTCAACTAGCTTTGAAATAGTTATATCAGATACTTTTGAAGTGGTAGTTAAATCAGATTTCCCAAACAAAAACATCACCTGAGTGACTTAAAGTTCTTGGCATTCTCAAGATTTTACTCTTTCCTTTCACTGAGTAGGCAAACAAAGTCAGGCAGTCTACAAAGCACACATTATCTTGACAGATGAAGTCAAGGTCTTCCTAGGAAATATACCAGGCTGTTTTGTCTGCTAGATATGGATCCAATACAGGGGCTGAAGTGGAAAACAGGCTAACAGAAAGCTGTTGGACTGGGTAGCAAGAAAGACATTCAAGTTCTGGAAAAGCATAGGTTTTTCCCAGGAAGACTAGCTAGCTTACCCAAGCAATGTCTGAAACTATTCAGCAAACAGTGTATGCAAGTGGTAAATTTGACCTGAAATCTACTCTTGAGGCAATAGCTGCATGTCAGTATACATGCATCAAGAGACAGCAACTAAGAAGTGTGGGATTGCTAATTGTGGACATGTGTTTTGAATGTCTGCCACTGACTGGTGATCACACATGGAATACATAGAAAAGAAAATATTTTTCCATAGACAGGAGCCTTGTGAAATCTCTCTGGATAGTCTCTCATAACTTGCTAATGGCTCAAATTTGTTTTTGTTTCAGTTGTCACAGTGAAAGCATAAAATATTTTTAACCTTCTGTCTTCAAAAATCAGTTCAGAAGGGTAAAAAATGTGACGGAAATGTGAGGTGAAAGAAATGCTATGCTTTATTTGTACTTCTGCAAAGAGACTGGATCCCCTTAAAGACAAAATAAAACACTTCAGATATCAACATTTTAAGATCCTATTTTAACTGTGGCCAAAACAAACAGACAAACAAACAGCTTAGCCAGTAAGGAAACATGAGGCACATATGTTAATCATCAGTCTTGATTCCTGTAAAACCTATGGGGACCCACACTCTGTAATCTCATTTACTTACCTGTGACTCATCTCACAGGGTTTCCAGGATGAGATTTAGGGGTCAGGTTGCACATTTCTTCATTCACATAAGGTACTAAAAACTCTTCCAATTACGTTATTTTAGAGAAATAGGTACATTCAAGTGGCTGATCATCCAGGGAATACTTCCACAAATCATGTGGTTTTAACAACATAGAAGCAGTAAATTTTCAACAAAGGTTGACTCAAACATATTCTTTCTCCTGAGCACCTGCTGTTGAACTGAGCAGCCAAATAAAAAAAGCAAACAAACAAAACAAACTAAAACTCCTGTTATGTTAACAATTGCTAAACCTTAATTATTTATTCTCCCAAAAGTTAAAATGTTTCCCCAAATGTTAAGTGTGAGGTACGTTCATGTGTTTGCTAGTTCTGAAGCCTAAGGAAGTAGTGAGAATCCCACCCTTGGACTATTTCCCACTTTCAGTTTTCAGTAGAAATATGCAAAGGTATGTTGTTCTGTTATGTTAGTTTTTTCCTCTTCATTCAAAAGAAGTAATATCAACTTTTGTTTTAGTCAATAGGAAGGCAAATATCTCAAATGGAGAGTGGGCAACACTTTTTACAGATGTGATCCTGAATTACATGGAGGCTTTTTTCCTTGTTAAATGTAACTTCTGATGAAATGGAGGGGAGGTGCTTACAAATATATATATACATATCTTATATATATACATATATATATATAAGATATATATTTTTTTTCTTTTATCTTTTTTTTTTTTTTTTTCAGCAAATAGAGTCAAAAACTAAGCAAGATGAAAAAATACTAATGTTCTGAGGAAATTTAGCTCATCTTTATGTTGCTAGGAGGCAACTAATTCTGGAGCACAAGATTATGGATGTGAATACTTCCCTCTGAAATACCATTCCTGCTAGCATCAGTCATCAATAAATAGTTTGTTGTGCTATTGAGGCCAGTGAAAATGAATAAGGTGGTCTAACATTTCCCAGAACTGAATATGGTCTATTAATAATATGTTTGATGTTGAGGTATATGCATAGGGGGTTTAGTATTTTTGTAGGCTAATTTCACTGCTACTCTATAAGCAGTAGCACTTGAACTAGACTAATGAAGTACAACTTTAGCAACTTCTGCAGAAAATAACTTGAAGACATAATCTCACCTTTAGCTGGTATTCTATAAAACACTGAATTGCCTAGAATAATGATAGCAAAGAACTGGTCAATGTTTTTTATATTTTTTAAAAAATTGTGGCTGTTTTATATGAAGAGATTTTCTGATTACTCAGATTCAGTGATTCATGTGCCACATACTTCCTCAAGTACAACTTTCCTCCTAAGTGATGGCTATGTTTAGCTTAAGTTCTTTTTTTTTGTTGTTTTTTTAATTATTTTATAGGCCTTCCCTTTAAGATTCACTGGAATATTTAAAGAACATAGGGCAAAAAGACTAGCGTTTATACATTCAGATTTTTAAATAGTTCCTCAAGAAGGGGATTTCTAGGCATGATGAACATGTCCTCTTTCATTGATGTTTCTCTAAAAGTGTCTTCTGGTATTTCCTTCTTGTCTGTGGAATTATTTTTTAAATTGCTTTTTGTACTTGTATATAAATGCATTTTACAGCCTTTTAGACAGCTGGTTAGTTACCCTAAGGCTAGCAGAATATTATAGAAGGATTGCTATGGCTTCTTCATGCTTTTTTTTTCTTTTTTACCAAACTAAGACAAACATGGTAAACAAAATAGTAAAAGTAGCATGAAGTTTTCTTCCTGTTCATGATTTGGAGGACACTTCACTATTTCCCTTAAAACCCATTACGAGCTATAGCTGAAACTCTGTGAAACCTTCCATTTAGTAACACATGCCTATTGAATTTGGGATTATGTCTTTATATGTAAAGGAACCATCCAGCTTCTTCATAATCTTTGGTTTATGGAGCTTTCTAAGCAAGATGCCTCTGTGACATATTGTGTGGTAACAATAGTGAGACTATTATAATTTTATTAGTGTTTTAATATAACTTTCAAATTTGAGACACTTATTTTAGATCTCATTAAGACAGGATTTATTTTGTGATGTTACAACTTGCATAACAAACAGATTTTAAAATAATTGTTCCATAACCATGGTAGAAACATTGACCTCTTTGGGTATAGAAGATAGTATTTAAAATCCTGCTACATATAATTCAGTCATCCTCCACCTGATCATGTGCTTTCTCTGCTTTGTAAAAAATTTCTCTTCTGCATTTAGGTGCACGAAACCTGTACCTATTGACAAAGACAATCATGAGTCCTAGAACATGAAAGTCTATGAGCCATGAGGGAAATCAAACTGAATCAACTGGTTAATATGTTTATTAACTTCTATAAGCAGAAGTTCTTCAATCTTAAAATCTGAAAGGGAGAAAGTTCTTAATATCCCTGCAGAAATGTTTTCCAGTGTCTTACAGTGGTATTTATTAATCTGGTCACTTACTCATTTTCTTCAAAATCGAAAACATTTTGTGTGACTTCATTTTCCCATCTGAGATTACATCATGCATAACAATGTAGTGACAATTTCCACACTAATTGTAAACTGTATTTAAGCACATGGAAAGCAAAAATACCTCCAGCTTCACTTGTCATATGTATTTATTTTGTCATTCGAAATATCTTTGGTATGTTATACAAATATTTTGTTTTAAACTTAACTGTAAGAGATTAAAACAGATCATGAAATACCCAAACAAAATTGTTCCCCTCCCTTTGCTATACACAACAGCCTCCACAATCTGTAACTCATACAAATTTTTTTCACCATGAATTTCTTTTTCCAACTCCAAATCAAAATGGTTATATTTATAGGATTATAGTATAACCCAACTACTCAAACAGACTTAAATCTGTGGTGTTATTTTGGCTTGCTTGTTTTCCTTTTTTATTGCTCCAGAAATCTCAGCAAAAGAAAAAAAGATTAATGTGATCAAATACTGTTGTCTTTTCAAGTGCTGCTCTTTTTTGTCTGAAGAAACAAGCAAACAAACAAGATTACATTTATCCAGCAATGTGGTTACGATTTGGGATTTAACTGTTCGGCATTCTGTTCCTCAGATTCTTCTTGGAGTCCTTAACATTCCTGACACCAGTGATAGCTGCAATTCCTTTTACTTTCATCCAAGATTCTTGGAAACACATAAATACATCTTTTGCTGTAGACACATTCCAGATAACATGAAGGATTGGGAGACTTAAGGACATGTCTAAATTTAGGCATGTACCTATTCAAGAATATCTGAAATGATAGTCCATACAGTCCTAGAGAGAATGTATGTAACACTGTGTTGAGAGACTTTTATTTTCAGAGTTTTTCTAGAATAATTGTAGTTGGATTGTGAATAGACCCACACCTTGTGCACTGCCAGAAATATAAGTCTTAATTTGCTTTTTCTTTGATTGTATGTAAATTTGAATTTATTATGCATGAAAGAGTTGCTTACTGACACCCTTGGAGACTGAAATTCCCTTTCACAGACAGGTGCACTTCAGATGGGATCCAGCATATCTGCTGCTCGGTTTCCTTTTGGAGAGGGGTTTGTCCTTTATCACTGACTTTTTGCTGAGCTCACCAAGAACAGCAGCTTTTGTACTTCATTAGTTGTCCACAGACAGCTGAGTGGTAACCACTCGGGTCAGCTCTAAACTGTGACATTCAGTTATCGGCAAGTTCACAGAATCATAGAATCATAGAATTGTTCGGGTTGGAAAGGACATTAAGATCATCTAGTTCCAACCCCCCTGCCATAAGCAGGGACACCCTGTCATTGCTGATCCAAAGTAGTTTTGAAGACTTTAAGTCTTTGTTACCCAAAAAGCTTTTCACTACATAATGGACTCTATGTATGAAAAAGGAATGAAAAGTGTGAAATGGTCTTGCTCCTTACCAGAGCAAAACACCGTTTTTGCATCAAATGTTGAAAGGACAGTTTGCATGGACAGAGATTCATAGAGATCATACTGAAAACTCTAATACTTTTAGAGCTGGGAATTGAGTTTTCCTTTAAATGAAGCCTGTAGCAATAAAAAGTTGTGGCAGAAAGATATGTCTCGATGCACTAAATTTTGCAACACCATGGAACTAATTTTAGGATTACTATATATTTTGCAATTAAAATCCCTGGTAAAGGGGGATTAAACAAATAAAATAAAAAATAAATGAAAACAGGTAATTACTACAGAGAATTAGGAAGCTTATCGTGTGACTAGGATGTGGGTTGTGCAAAACTTTAAAGCATGAGGAAATTCAGTATTATGCTTAAGATTAAGTATTGTGCTCAAATAAAAAATATAGAAGATTTTATTACAGCATTCGTAGTTGGTGTTAATGTACATCCTTGTACATTGTACATCCTCACTGAAAAAAATATTGTGCTTCTTCTTAGGAAGCCTCTCTCTTGATATCCAGAGATCTTTCACACATCAGTACTGAAAGTATATCTTTTAACAGTCTTTCATATTGTGCACAAAGTGCAGAGTGCATAAAACCAGAACCACAACACAGTGACCTTAAACAGTAACACATGTAAGAGTAACAAGGCTGTGATAGCATATGCCAGTGTTACTAATATAAGAAATATTAAATGGTGGCAAGAAAAAATCTAGTCTTACTTTCTCTCCTGTGGCCTTTTTTATTTTTTTTTTTTTTTCTAATTTAGAAAAGGTAGAAAGGAAATTTTTCACATGGAAGCAAAAATCACTGAGTGTATATCAACACTTGAAGGGTAACTGTAACTTCATTTTCAGTCTTGTAAAAAACCAGATGTTCACTTAACACAACTGTAAGTTCATTTGTCAATGAATCTTTGGATTCCAGGGGACTATTGTAACAGCCAATATTTCAGATACAGGGCATTCAGATGCTGAACAGAAGTTCATTATTGAATGGCAGGGGTTCAGATTGAGGAGAATGGGAGGGAAACCAGTGTAAACACGGGGGGTATGTAATATACATTCTACCTTTGAAGGCTACTCAAAAGTTAATATTGCAATGTTTCTTGTGCTTAGCATTTTTAAATCTATGAATGGTTCCTTCTATTTAGTGTGATGTATACAATAGCTTTACATAGTTATTCACCTAAGGAAAAATGCCTGACTCCTACTTGGATTACCTCATTTAAAATACCTCTTGCTTTAAAGTAATTTTCTAACATAAAGAGTGCTCTCTGAAATATGTTATTTGATACCAATAGATTTTCACTATTTTTGTATTTAGTGATATTTTAGTCTGCCTGCACTAGTGGGACTTTCTTATCACTGATCCAGGCTTGATTTTCCTCCATTATTACATATTTAGATGCTTCTAAAAGTAGCCAGATATCTCTCCCTTACCACTTCCTGCACTTCTGGGAAACACTGAGCTAACCCCGTCGAGTTTCAGGATTCTTGAATGCCACTGGGAAGTGTTCACTGTCAGTGTTGGGAGATCCATGCTTCTGAAATTACCTGTTGGTCATGTCAATATTTATGACTGAATTTGTATCTTTGAAAATCACGGAAGAGTACCATAAAGTAATCCTACAGCATAAAAACAACATATCAAATCACTATGATATATGACCTTTTTGATGTTGGTTTTGGTTTATTTTTTTGAATATATTATTTCAAACAAAGATAGACTTTTCTTTATGGAGAGAGTAATGAGCTGTATAGGCATGCATCCCATTAAGACTGTATTTCTTTTCAGAATAATGATGCCCATCTTATACGCAAGTAATTCTCTTCCATTGTTATCACATACAGAAATGCATGTTTTAGCATGAATAGCCTGAGAATACAACCAAGTGTTTCATTACTATGTGATCTTGTATGGCTCCTTCTATTAAACCACTCTTTGTATACCTGACTATCGGGATATCTTCCCTGAAACCATAGTAATGTGGCTAGGCCAGGTTCAGGAACTCGTCAGGAAGGTGATGGCTGATTTTGGTGACATTTAAGTATCATGTGTCTAGAACTGATAATGAGTTTATTGCCATGGAATGTATACAAAGTATGATCAGATTCTGGCAAAAAGTGCCAATCATCCCTTAAAAAAAAAAAAAAAGCAAAACAGTAGGAGCTTGCAGATGGTTCAGTAAACTAACAAAGTGAATATTTTAATAAGTTTCAAGTAATACAGAACATATGGACATATGAAAACTTACACTGTCTATGTTGCTATGGAAGGCAGTGGTGTGGAAGGGTGATTTTTGTTTTCCTGTTCAAAATGTAAGTTACATAAATGAAGTGGCACTCTACTGATGTACAGTAGATGTTGCTTGAATATATTGATACATTTTAAAGGATTTCTTACCTATTTCAAGCAGTTTGCAGAGATGCTCTCTAGCATATTATAGCTCAGAAAAGCATTGTGTGTGTAGCCCCAGAACTGTCTGTCTGCAAGTATTCAAGTGATGGTGAGGTAAGTCTGGCTAATAGACCAGCAAGAAGAGATGAATAAATGTTCCTGTGGCTGAGATGCATGATAATTTATATAAGCATTGATATATGTCCCCTGCTCTGTGTGCTTCTTCCTCAAAGTGTGCAGCTCCAGACAAAAGAAAACAATATTGCTTTTATCAGAAGACTATAAGATGATGGATCTCTTTGAACTGTATCAGACTAATTTTTCTCCTGAAAAGGCTGAAAGACTTACTAATGTTGTTTGTGATTCATTGGTTGTGATTCATCAGTTGGGGATAACACAGATTAGATGACAGAGACTGACTGTGTGGATAATACAGATGGGGGGCAGCAGGGATTCTGAACAGATCCAAGTGGTAACTGGGGAAATAACATGTGAGTGAGTAGTCTTATAGGCCAACAGTGAAATGAGGATCTGGGTTGGAAACACTGATCTTCTGATTGTATGGTATTTATGATCGTTTGTTTGGAAAAAGCAGAATAAGAAGAGTCCTTGCCTGAATTCCTACTTACTCTGACTGCCATTCTAGCTAAGTATGTGTCTAGTGGTAAACTGCATTAAAACCTCAGAGGGTAAAACTTTTCACAATCATCATGATAAAGAGCTTAAACTGGAAAATGGATGGACTTCACAGAGAAGCTAGGGGTTTATAGCATGATTGGTACAACTAAGTAAATGTCCTGTAGTGGTGTAGAGTATGCATTTGCTGACTCTGGTTCTATGATGCTTTAGCTCAGATTTTATTCCTTTTGAACATTAGCCCAGATCATTGACTTATTTATACTCAGTGACTATCTCAGCAATTCTGTAGTTTACAGTGTGGCTCCAGTGAATAGGTGCAGTCCAAAGGATAAAAATAGACTTGAACACTGCTCAAGATTCAACTCTCTCTCTTCCCTCAGCCATAGCTGGTATACAGATACTTTGACATTAAGCTTTCTAGAACATTTTATCACTTCTAAAAGCAGTTTCCATATTCTTTAGATCTTTCCACTGGGGTAACACTGGAAAGAGCTATAAAGAGGAAAAAAAGCCCAAAAAACCTGAAGCCCCTCCAAAAAAAAAAAAAAACAAACAAAAGAAAAAAAAAAAAAAACCGAAAAGAAAGCAGAAGTACAAAAGTATCTTTTTTGACTTAATATAATGCTTCAAGTTTATAATACAGCACTGTCTTAGTCCAGCTGCCTGCAAGGTCCATATGACATGAGCAAGCATCTCAGTTTAGCACAGTAATAGGAAGAAAACATGTTGGGGTTTGTTTGGTTTGGGTTATTTTTTTTTTTTTCTATATAATTACAATCAGTTCATATAAGAGACCTTCCCGTGAACATTTCAAAAGTAAACTTAAAAATGTAAGAGAAACCTTAGCTATCAAAATCACTGACAATAAAGCTAAGCAGCTTGTTTATGTCAGTTGTTGGAGAAATTCATGATATGATGTTGAAAGTGCATATTCACTGTAAGCCAAAATATCTCTTGTTTCTGGGTACAGGCTACAGTGAAAATCAAGGATCACTTTCTTGTACATATGTCTGATGTAGAGAATATTTCAATTCTATTTGAAAATATTCTCTTAAAACATTTCTGCAACACTGAAAATGGAAAATCAACTTCCTAGAAGTTGACTGCTCCTGCTAATTTTGAATTAGTATCTCTCTATATAGGTAAACTTATAAGAATGCATAATGAAAGGAAAATCCAGTGGAAAAATAAGACTCAATTTCTCATTGCGTTGTCTTGACGTATCTTTATTTTTAAGCAAACCAAGCATGCAGACAGCTCCATAAACATCTAACTAGAATTTGGTCATGGTTTAACCCTAGCTGGCAACTAAGTACCACACAGTCATTTGCTCACTTCCCCCACTCCATGATGGGACAGGGATGAGAATCAGGGAAAAAATATAAAACCCATGAGTTGAGATAAGAACAATTTAACAATTAAAATAAAGTACAATTACTACTACTAATAATAATAAGGAAATTGGAAATAGCAAGGCTAGATATAGAAGACTAAAAGGTGAAAAGAACCAAATAAAAGTATCAACAAAAAACAGTGATGCAGAATACAATTGCTCACCACCAACTGACAGATGCCTAGCCCATCTGTGAGCAGCCATTGGTCCCTTCTGAGTAACTCCTCCTGGTTTATATACTGGGCATAATTTGGCTAGTTTGGATCAGGTGCCCAGTGTCTCTGCTCCCTACTGGCTTCTTGTGCCCCTCCTCACTGGTGGAGCATGAGAGTCTGAAAAGTCTTTGATGAGGGTAAGCAGTACTTAGCAAAAACTGAAACATTGGTGTGTTATGAGCACTGTTTTCAGATTAAAGCCTAAACACAGCATTCTGAAATTCTCAGACTGAATTCTAATCAGTTCTAGTCAATTCTGATTGACTTCTTAATATAGACAGAGAAAATCTCACTCTGTAATGCTAGCTCTCTGTGGTTGAACATATTCTTCCGCAGGAGCTGTGAGACACCATTTCCTTTCACAGAAGGGTTGACTTCTTGAAACCTGTAGTTAAGAAAGATTGGGAACTCTGAAAATGAGGAGTGGAAAGCAATCCTGCAACTCTTCAGTGAGGGGAGATGAACACGTTGCTTTTGTGGGTATGTAGTCTGCTATAAAGCTTAAAAAAGCTTAAAACTTAAACAGGGAAGGTTTAGATTGGATATGAGGAAGAAATTCTTTACTGTTAGGGTGGTGAGGCACTGGAA
>JBCJKH010038224.1:0-14040 GCA_039877255.1 Loriculus beryllinus | reverse complement strand
AAAAACAACCCACTGCTCTTTACAGAACCTGAAGTCTGCATCCTGCAAGTATTACCCAAACAATCCTTCATATAACTTTATAACTTTTGACCTAAATTGGATATCCACTTTGTAATACTTGCAAAGTACATTATTAAAAAAACTGTACAACAGTGGGATTCTAGAAGTAAAATATGGTTATCAGTTTATTCTAGGACACGTGTTTGAAAGTGTTTAGCCAGCTTGTAGAGACTCGGGGATAGACACTACAAGTAAGGCAGAAAGGCAGACGGAACACAGGAAATCACAGAAGAGGAACAAAACAGAATGTGTACCAAACACGGAATTGTGTTAGAACAGCAACAGTAACCTTACAAGAGGAATAAAATGAAGCTCAAAAAGCAAGAAAGAATACAAACTAAAGTGAGTAACCAGTTTACTTATAAAGCTCTGGCAGGTTTTATCGGATTCAGTAACTGTGATGTTAAGTCCTCTCCTACTGAAAGTCACAGCCCTCATACAGCACATGCTACAAGTAAACATGTACCAGCTCCTCAAATGCCATCACATTTCATAGCTCAGCAGATTAATTGCAGAGAATTTCAGCACAACTAAAGGCACTGGGTTACAAATTCCAACAGAACCCAAGAGCCAGCACATCTGTTTCTGTCATTTCTGACACTGCCTCAATCCAGAACAGCTGGAAAACACTGCACTTCCATTCTCACAATTGGCAGAGATTGCTGCCACAGCTAAAGCAGAGACAGTAAAGAGTCTGGATGTAAGAAACACTAAATGACATGCTACAGGAAATGTAACACTCAGCTTTCCATGTTGTCATTTTTTAATTTTCTGTAGCTGTGATCAACATACAGATGCTCTTGGATAGAAGGGTGCCTGGAATGAATGAATAACAGCACTTCATTTACTCTTATCAAGGAATTACTTCTTTTTTCCTTTTGCCTTCAGATTCTACCCCCTGCTCCCCTCTATGACACTACATTGCTTAGAGTTTTTAGAATATATACTATTAGAAGTCGGTGTACTGAGTGCATTGAAATAAGTATCTTAGAGAAGGAAAGCACAAGACTCAAGTGGTACATCAAAAGGATTAAGATCAAATCAGCTATACATGACTGAGCTCAAAGACCTACTACCACGCTGGTGCTCAATTCCTCTTTTTGATCTAAGCCATGTCAACACACAAGAAGTTTAGCACATTATACTGCTCATGAAGGCAAGAGCAAAGGCAGCAGTCATACACACTACAGTCACAACTGTAGCCCATCCAGCTGGGCTTTATAACACCAAGGCTGCCATTGCTAAATTAGTAATTCCTACTAACTATACCAGAAGAAAAGGGTGCCTTAGCAAAGAGAACATCAGTAAAACCTCAGCAACTAGCCCATTTTTCCTTTAGTTCTTTCAATTCCCACCACAACACTGAAAGCAAGGACAGAAATGTGACTCCACCACTTAATGTCTGTTGCAAGCAGCTTACACTCCTATGTTTGCTAAAACATTTTAAAGCTTCTCCCCCCTCCTGGATTCACCACAACACTGTTTTCTGTTTGGCTGGCATCTTTCCACGCTTAGTACAGAAGCTCCTACTATTATTCCAAGGCTCTACCATGCCTTGATTTCCCTGTCCCTTTTTTCAGCATGTAGGCAACGACTGAATGGAAACTGGCTCTGAGTAACAAAAGTAAAGGAGAAGAAGAAAAAAAAAAAAAAAGAAAAATCCCAAAGATGACCTGTGCTCCATATGTTATCACTAACACCTACAAATATACCCCCTTGTTTAAAATGTCTCCCCTTTTCTCCTAATAAATTGCAGTTGTACTCTTGATCCTCCTGTATGACAATTCTTTTCCTCTTTAGCTTTTTCCATTTCCATGGAAAACAAAGTAGTGGATTTGGATATGCCCTACACAAAAACACGCACACAGTAACAACTTCAGAGTTCTGAAACAATGCCATAAATCCTAATCTTTGAGCAAAAAAAAAAAAAAAAACAACCTAAAACACTAAAGCATTTTATATACATAAAGTTGGTATAACCTTAATGGTAATTTTACAAAGTTGCAACTACTTTAAAGTTGTCTTTCTACTTGGAAAAGTATGGTGAGCTATGCAGAAGTCTATGGTACACACCAGTGTTCCTGTTAGTGGTGCTTTTTTGACTTTGTTCTTCAAAGTTACACTGGAACAAAAGGTAGTAAGTAGACTGATTGAAAGGAAAAGGAAACTTTAAGATTAAAGGCTTTTGTTCCGTTCCCACCCCCCACCCCTTTTTTTTTTTCCTCTTAAAGGAGAAAAAAAAATGTATTGATGTATTCCACATGTATTCATGAATTTAAAGACATTCCAATGTTTGCAGTGATACAATGGAGATACTCTCTGGCTTCACACCTGAGAGACCACAGTTTATACCGTTATCAGTTGCTGTCCTGAAACTTGTTTCTTGTTTCATTATTTTTGTGGTAATTATTTTTTCTGTTGTTGTATTGGGAAATATCTAAGTAAATATTTACATGTGGGGAAGGGCACAGGAAACTTTGTTACTAAGAGCTTGATTTGATAAAGACAGAGGAATGGATGTGTGCTCCTTCATAATGCTGAATTCGCTTGGCAAAACTTTAGAGATAATGTACCAGTAGGAGTGAAGTAAATGAAATAGCTCCTCTGTGACAGGTTTCACTGAACCTCCATGTTTAGAATTTAAATCAAAATGGCTAACTTACAAGCTGAAGATATTTTTCTATTTGCTCGTTTAAAGGAAAAACACTGAAGTCTTCCATCATTTCCAAAGCATTTTCTGTTTATAAATTCTATAGTTACCCTTGAAATCCCAGAATCCATGACTATGATAGATGTCATATGTTTTCTTTGAAACTTGTGTTAGTAAGTAAATATAATTTTTAAAGGAGGCAGAGATTTTAAAAAAAATAGGGAGATGGTTACATAGGATTTTTGTTATTGTGGGGGTTTACTACTTCTAGAATTTGAAGGAAATCATGTACAACTACAGCGGCTGTTAACACCAAGGAAAAACGGGAAAATAATTTGGATATGGAACAAAATAGAAGATTTTGCTAAAAAGATTATACTGTTTTGTTTTGGTGACATTAAGCTCTCCTTTTATATTGACATCTTCCTTGTGTTCAAGTTGAGTAGCTTTTCATAGTGGCAGATGTTCTTTCCTTCACTGTCTCACTGAAGCAAGATTTATTGTTCAGTTAATCACACTTTTCACAGAGAAAACTGTATTTTAAGAAACAAACACCATTTCGCATACTCCTACATTATGTGGAGCTAGCCTTTTTCAGGTTATGTGTATGATTACTCATGGATAATAATTTAGTTTCAATTCACAGACTTGCGTGGGGAAGATGTTTAAGCATATTTCTAAATTCTTGAATTCCTAAATGCTTACAAGTGTAGTAATTCCAGAAAAAACCTTTTTGCTTCAGGAGCTGCAATACATGATATCATAATTTTGATGACAAAACATGGATAACTGCATTCGTGCTGTGGTTTTATCAGATTTTTTGACAAATCTGTTGAATTTGTTCTTTTTAAAAAATTCTTTTAAAATTGAAAAAGCCAAGCCCTGGTAAATGCTGGCTTTACTGGTTAAATGCTTTATTCTGTAATTCAGAACCCTCTTGCCTCACAGTTGTCTTCCTCCAGCCTAAACTGCAGTCTGTCACAGGGGCTGGGAGGGCTTTGCCATGTTTTCTGAAGACTACCTGACGGCAGTTTTTTATAGTATTTTTTTTAATAAAATCAATTACAACATAGTTTGCAATTGTATAAATTGAGGGTGCTTTTGTGTTTTTAGTTCTAACTTCAGTTGCAGCTTTGGTCCACAGTTAAAATGAGCTTGGTCAAGCATATACCTCCCCTCTGTGCACATGGCATGTTGCATAAGTAGTTTGCACACTGGCCTACATAGAAGGTGGCTCTCCTGGAGGAACTGGGAAACTGTAGTGTGAACTGGATGGGCAGAGCTGCTTAGCTAATTGTATAGAGTGATGTCATACAGCTATGTCAGAATTGTTTAGTGGTGGATTTGGATGTGCTAGGGTAAAAGCTGGACTCAATCTTAAAAGCTTTTTGCAACCTAAATGATTCCTTGCCTCTGTATTCTAAACAGTCAGAAAATTCTGCCATTTGAGTTTTTTACATTTTAAACTGATGAAAAACATTATTTAAATGGTAGTGAAAGATCCCCAATCACTTATTCGACACCTGCTTAACTTGATCTCTCCAGAAACCAAACAGGCTTGAAATCAAACACATAGGTCAGATGCCTTCTCTCCTTCTCAAAAGAAGAAACAATAAATGCTGACAGCTGAGTACAAGCTCAGTATTTGGAATAGCTGGTTAGCTGCCATTTCAAGCAGTAGTAAAAATACTGCATTTCAGCATACTGCGTTCAACTACTGGTTACTTTTAATACGGTTATAATTAGTTTTAAACAGTTGATTAAGAATAATAATTTGTTGTAACTAGGATAACATTGTTTCACAACTACTGAACAGGATGGGACTGATTATTCCAAAACCTACTTTCATCTCAACTACAAAATATTATATGCATCATTTCCTTCCAATGTTTAAATCATAGGAAAAAGCAGTTCCTAGTGTAAAGCAAAACCCACACAACTGTTTCAGCAAACATTTCAGTGTACAACAGTTACCCTAATGTACAATAAACAGGAAATTAAAATTAGGTATTTACGTTCCCACAAAAAAGGCTGTGTCTCTAAAGTTTTATTCTTAACAAATTTAAAATTTCTATCATCAATTCAGTAAATGGTGATTTCTTCAGACAAGCTGTTTAATGATTACAGACCCACAAGTTTACATACAGGAAGCTTTTTGCTTGTTTATTTCACATTTATCTGCCTTGTTGCATTTGTATGGAAATGTCCATACAAGCACTCCTGTGTAAACAGCATTGCATTCTAGGCTGTGTAGTATTCCAAGCTGTAAAGCATTCATTTTCTCACAAATAAAACTGGTGTCTTTTTCAGAATTATTCTTGCAAAACCTCTGGCTCTCTTCACACTCTTCTATAAGAATGAAAATACCAGTTCCTGGAGAACCGCACTTAATTCACTGAAAATGCACTTTCTTGGAATTGTTCAAGATGATATTTGTACTCTTTGAGAAATACCAGTAACTGACAGGAGAAGAGTTTTTCTGGGCCAAGACATTAAAATACTTTTTGGAATAAAACCACTTTTTTGGAATAAAACCAATTCTTATAATTTTTAAGAATTTCAAAGTGGTTTAGGTTCAAAATTTAGGTTTCTCATATGAGTTGTAGGCCCACATTCTCCTCACCCATACCGGCCCTCCTTCCACCTGAGTTAATTTTTTTCCTGATACCAACACAACAATCTCTAGGATTTCTTTTGCAGTTATCTTGACTCCTTCCATAATCAGCAAATTCCAGCGCCCTGGAGCACTGCAGCATTACTTCATATTAAATGAAACATTCCAAAATTAAATCTTTCAGTTCAGTTTTCCCAGGTGAAAAGTAAGAAATGCCCTTAATTTCCTTTCATAGGAATTTTTTTCCTCCACTTGAAGTTACTGGCACAGCTTGCTACAAATAAAAGCTACAGTATTTCCATAATGAAGTACCCTTTATTTGAGAATTAGAAGCATAAAGATATACAAGCCTGAAGAAGTGGTAGACAGGAAAACATGCAAGGAAGTAAAGAAAGAAACACCAACAAATCTGAAGACATAAAGAAAAAGGAATTATATTTAAGGGAGAACAAGCATAATGAAAAATACAGGCTTTCAGCTCAGTGAAACACTGAGTAGAGAAGACTAAATCTGAAAGCAAATTCCCTAGGCTCCTCAGAAAGAAAAGCTTGCAGGACACAAAAGGTTTCAAGTGAGCAATGCTGGAGTCTGAAGAGGAGAAACTAAGACTGCTTTTCTGGAGAGTTACCTCCTGTTTGTACATCTACCCATTTTCCTCTTCTGTGTACACTGGTACCTCCTACTCCTAGCTTCATTCAGCTTTTCCCTAAATGTTCTTACAGCAGAGGTCTCCTTTGCGTAAGCTTGTTTTCTCAGTATGAAGTAGGGTTAGAAAATCATTTGTTCTTAACCCCTCTTTTCATCCTTAAATCATACCTTCAAATGCCACTCATTCATATACATTAACATGAAATAGTGGTGCTAGCCACTTCATTCCAGCTTTCACACAACCAACTCTTACTTTCATACCCATCTATCATATTGATAATTCTTTCATCTATGTCAGCCATATCTTCTTCCAGGTCTGCTTCCAGTTCCCCCAGGCCATCCAGTTACTACTCTCAAAATACCTGCAAGAACAGTCTGAAAGAGAATGCAAAATAACACATTTGGCTCTACTGTGCTGCAGCCTGCTCTAAGCATTTCAGTAACCTTACTTCAAAAAGAAGACATTATACTCTAGTCTCTTAATCTTGCTATTTTTCTCCCCATCTTGCATCTGAAACTACATAGTACACTCTTGAAAAACAGCACTAGAGCTTCTAACACTGTGAGTCCAGCTCAAAGAAAAAGCATCCTCCCTTAGTTAACAAGAGTTTAATGTTTCTCCCAAGGCCCACAGTCTGCATAAGTCAAAGGGAAAACATAAGCAAATAAAACTAATGAAATTCCCACAGAAAGACATTACAGAACAGAACACACTAACGTGGGGTAGCAGAATGTTTTCCACACAGAAAACTTCAATAGATCTTTGAGAAAAACAGAAAGAAATAAAACAGCACAAAAAATATAGATGTCTAAAACCTATTTTCTATTTAGGCTATTTAGAAATTGATTTTTAAGAAAGAAAAATTAAGTGGTAATCTCTGATTTGTGTAAATTACGATCAATGCAATCTCCCCAAGAATAAGCAGGAATTTAAAGACTGCTTTTATGCATACTTCAAAATAGCACAGTAATCTGTATTATGCCAGTTGCTTCTGTTCTTCCTTCTTTTAGAAATATGTCAATGCTAACCACTGCATCCTTGGTTATAAGTCAGAACTACGCACGGATCTGGTGCTACACAAAAACAAGACTGATGAGCACCATCTCATGGGCATTTCAGGTAACAGATTTTGAATAGAAAAAGAACTGTGAGTTCTGCGGGACATGGATTTATTTTCCAAAACAAATGCAATAAAATTGAATGATACACAAGTATAATTCAAAGTTTCAACTACTTAGATGTGGAAATATGGCACAAGTTAAGAATTCTTCTAAAAATCAGTCACTGCAAATATATCTGACAGAAATGTTGTCACATTCACACAGAAAGAATTTTGGAAGTATTCAGACACCCAAGATAAGTATTTTTAAGCAGTTATGTACACACAACAAAGAAACACACTTTCTTGCACAGGGACTTTAAAATAAGGGTTTAAATAACAAAAGCAGCATCAACAAAACTCTTATCCTCCCTTTTAAGCCAGTACACAATTAAAAAGATAATTTTAAAAGCATGACTGCTTACTTTCATGTTTGCTTTTTACCTTTATACTAGGCAATGAGATTCTAACCAATTGATTACATCCATCTCTGCAGATCCTATGATGACAAAAACATGACTCTTTAGAAAGTCTTATGGACCATATTACTTTGAGTACTTGACATTCAACAATACAGTTACTCTGTTATCTGAAATTTTACCCAGTAATAGAATTACCTCAGATAGAACATTCCCTTTCACTTGTCTTCTAGATCAGGTTACAAAGACACTCCTGTTGTACCACATAACATTTTCATCTTTCTTCAGTTAATTGAAAAGTTTAATACCAAATAAATATACAGACAACTATCCTTGTTAAGCACATTTTTTCATAACTGAAAGTTTGTTCATTACAGTTTCTGTGATGATTTACTGGCAAACTATCTTGTAAGAGTCAGTCACAGTCAAATTGATACTACTTCGAGTGCTAGCTTTCAGCAGCCCTGATCATCAAATGAAACTTTGCTTATCATATGCCACTAACATACAAAACCCCACCAAAACAGTTTGTTAGCATATACAAAGCTGCTCCTGGCAGTGTACTCCACTACAAAAACTCGATTGTTAATTCTAGAGCAACATTGGGTTTTGGAAGTTATAAAACACCATTGTGCCCCTCCCTGTCCTGAACACAATCTAATCTATCTCTGGGAAAGGCATTAATTAGAACAGCATGGTCTGCATTTGGAAGAGCAGGCCACAACCCTCCAACCAGACACTGTCATTGAGTCACTTGCCTGCAGCGCCTTTGCAATCATTTCACAGCAGCTGGGGGTCAAACCAGATCTAGTATTTCAGATGCAGATCAGAGTGCCTCTGTGTAATCCTTCTGAGCAAACTCTACAATGCTTCCTTGGCTTCCTTCCAAAACACACTACCATAATCTCTATGCACAGCCTCCCCAGCACTGAAGCTCAGCCAGCTTCCACTCACTGTGTATTAGTAAATTAGCCAGTCTAGATCCCCCGGAATTGATACAAGGGTAGATAACATTTTATAAATTCCTGTTACCCAATTTGAGCTGTCACCATATGAATCTCCGTGAAACTATCAGGATCAAAACTGGTGTCTTTTCCCAAGCTCACTTAGATCAGAAGTTTATAATCTCTTGATCAGCTGAAATAACTCTCCTAGTTATGATAGTAGCCAAGATGCAGCAACCCACCTGTAGAAATTCACCACAAAAGCAGCTATATTTGTTCACCAACACTTCCTACCACAAGGGTTACCTGCCTGACAACAAATATTTCAGCTTCATGCCAAGATTCATATCGCACATAAAAACCATTAACACTAGAGCATGACATTTTTGTTTGAAGCACAACATAACTACCACAGCCAAGACACTTTTCAACACGTTTCTCCTCCTGACCCTATCAGGTCCATACCGGTTCAAATACCAGGTTGCCAGATTCCCCTAACAAAGATGAGAAATTATTGCAAGGCTAAACACACATAGAGTGAAGTTACACCCATGTATGGAGTCAACTTTAGCGTCTTTGGTTGGGCTTTCATTATTAGAGCACTGAATTTTCTTCTCTTTGCAATCAAAGTTTATGCACTGTTGAACTTACTGCCATTCAAACCTAAGTGCAGGCTCACTGGCAATTGTTCTAAGCTGGCCCCCCAGTCCGCTTGGTGAAGATTTATTATTTACACTTAGCCTGTAGACTAACTGCATGAAATACTAGTTGGCCTTATGGTTGATGTTATGCAGGAGGACACATTGATCACCTGGTCTTACAATCTATACTCGACAGTCTCTCAAGGAAAGCTTTTATTGGCAAGTGTAACTTTTTAAGCGCTGTTCTGTGATAAGCCTTTCAGTATTTTAACATTAAGAAGAACATGGCTTTTCCCAAACATTTGTAACCAGGTTTTTAACACTTCAGATTTGATTGGTCCACTGTCACAACACAACTCTTGTCTCGTATCTTTTTATTTTAACCACCTCAATTATGTCACAAAACGATATCCTTCTAACTTGTACCATGCTACCTCAATGGAATTCTAGTAACTGGGTTTGTTATACAATATCATAGTTCTCTTGTACCTCTATAAATACTTCACAAATATAAAAACCACATAAGCATACCTATAGACAGCATATGCATGCAACACTAGAGAATACGACTTGCATCGTATTCAGACAAATTTAAATAGAAAGCTCAAACGCATCTGTAAAACATACTGTAAGTTTTCACCTTAAATTTTAAACCATGACAATTCATAAAGTTTGAAAATAAATACTTTCAAGTGCAAATTGGTAACTCTCAATGCACACTAAGTACATCCTGAATATCTTTTACATACTGCATACCTAACTCAGGTTGGTCCCTTAATGTAAACACCCTCATCGTGTTTTCCAGATTCAGTTAATAGAAAACCCCGAAGTAAACCTCTCACATCCTCCTACTGGCATTAGAGGTGAGCACATAATTTGTATTACAGAACACTTTACTTTTTATAACTGAAAAATGAATCAAGAAATAGAAATACATATTTTGGTATAACCACCACATTATTTCAGCTCCATCAATTGCTAAGTTAAATACAGCAACACAAAAAAAACCAACTTGCCTTTATTTATTCAAACACTTGCAGTTAAGTACAATGAGGTCTTAAAAATCCAAACTTATAAACCCAGCTTTCTTCAATACCTTCAGATGTTTGGAAAGTAAGGTATTTCCTGCCTAGCACAGTCTTAATTTTCCTTCTGAAATTTACGATATAGCTGACTTTTTTCCTATTCAGTATTTACTAAGCAAAGCAGATTAACATTTTACCCACATTAAGCCCTCTTCAAGGGAATAAGTCTGTGGAAGCACGTGGGTGCCTCTTGTATAACTACTTAGGCCTTAAATTGCAGCATTCTTACTGAATATGTCAATATCACTACCTGAATATATTCTGTGAAACTGTAGCATTCTACACTTTATTTCAAAAAAAATCAGGTTGTTTTGGTTTTGGGGATTTTATAACACATAGAAGCTGAAATACTGTAAAAAATCAATTACAAACATTAGGGGGAAACACTGTGACTGACAGCGGATGGAAGATAAAAAGAGAAATAGTATGATTTTCTTCATGTATAATTTTAAAAAGGTGTGGGGTTACCTGCTTTTTATTTATTATTGGACTCTTCACAAAGCATTCAGCACAGAATACAACACTTGCTTAAGAAACCATTCTTATTTCAAGATAAGCCTAAGACTTATTTTGCATTTGTTGCCATTCACCTGTTTTCTTTCAGGTGTAACACTGTCTGGCAACACTTTCACCTAAACACAGCTGGTCAATGACATCTGGAATATGAACGGCTGCCATGATACAAATACAGACACCACTATTCGCAATTTGAGAAGTACTTCAGTATAAAGATTTTAACTCTGTGTTCCTTCCCTTCCTCTCATGCAAATTTCAAGACTAGACAGGAAAGGGCCTTGCGGAACACATTCATGTTCAGCACAACAAATATTAATGAAACATTTAAGGAAATGTTCAGGAACAAACGTAGAAGTTACAGAAAGAAGAAATTCAAATTACTTATTTGTAACCTTACCAAAGTATAAAGCTAGTGCCCACCATACTCTGGCAAAATACTGTCAGCTAAAGTTTGTAACCTTTGTACATAGCAATTTTTAGACAAGACAAAAAACAGCTTCCATCATCTAGATTAATTCTAACAAATAAGCATTTGACTGCAACTCTGACAAAAGAATTTTAATAACTATGCTACTCTTGTGATTCTACCAATTCAAAAGATCCCTTTTTCTAAAATAAGATAAACAAAGCTTTAAGAAGGATTCAAAATTACTTTAAACATAATTGCCAATATACTGCATTAATGAATCATGTATCTTGCTGAATATCACCATCCTTCAAACTGAAAAGGTCATACTAAGCAAGATTCTCCTTTTGTTTTAAACATTTCCCATTAAGACAACTAAATAAAGTGCTGAGTACTATATTAATCTCCTGTTTTCTTAAGCTTGCATAAGTTGTACTGCTTGCATAAGTTTGGAGCCAATTTAGTTGTTTAGCTGAGGAGACTGATACAATTCCTGCTGCCGCTACAGAATAAACATCGCAGTGGTTCTCCCTCCTTCTGTATGTGGGCTCTCCAGGCAAAGAGGAGAGGCTGCAGGACAGGACAGCTAAAACAGTTAACACAGTCCTCTACTGAGCAGAAATATAGACGAAACAGTAACTACATTCTCTCAGAGAAAACTTGCCAGTGGCAACCACATCATTGCCAACATAATTCTGCACTTTCCAACAAGGAAAGCAGTGAGTTATGGAAATGGGTTATGGAAAATAAAGCTACAGATAAAACCCCCTCTCCACAGAAGACTCAGATTCCTAAAATACTACATACTAATTTGCTCAGGAACCATTTTTAATTTAACTGAGTTTATCCTTAGCATCTACGACACCACTTGAACTGCAATACACATGGCACTACAGATGGCACTAAATGACTCCAGGTAATAAGAAGAATGCTCTTGTGAGATAATAACATTCAAGAAGTGATAAAATTAGATTTCTTTTTCTTATTATATCTCAGTCTCATTTCTCACTGTGCTTAATACAAAAGTAATTCCAGATTTACAGAACAGTAGCACTTTTGGAACCCCAAAATATATTAGTTTTTATATGACTGACTTCACATAGAATCAACCAGGTTAGAACACACCTTTAAGATCATTTTAAGACTCAAAAACTGAGAAATGTATCAATTTAAGAGACAATTTTAAGGAGTTTGGTGGAGAGACTGGAGTAAATTTCTCTTCTTGTATCTCCTATTAGTACAAAAAGTTTTTAATCATTCTGCATGTTACTTCTATGAAATAATCCAATTTTCATATTTCAAAATTTAGCATGCATTCAGTCCATGAATCACCCCTGCTAGCATTAATAATTTCCAGCAAATCCACATGCACATCCTCATAAATGTAAGATCATCATCACAGGGGACAAGAGTTCTATTTCTCCCCTCCTTTTCCTCTCCCCCAAATCACAGGCAGCAGTCAAACTACCAGTTAAAGGAATTTTATACATTGGGAGTATATAATATAAAAGACTTTGTTTCTATCCTGAAATACTTGTTGGCAATAGCCAGGGTTTTCATGATGGCAGTGACAAAGCTGCACCCACAGCAAAGCAAGCCACGTATTTCAAATTACAACACATCTGTGCTTCCTTGGATGTCAGCTTGCACACTTGGAGCTTGCTGCACAGAACCAGGCAACTTAAAGGTTTGTCCACAACTCTGCCTCAGGTAATGTACAGGAATGCCAAAGAGCTTTAGCTGAAAATAATGATACATTTCTGACTTTAGATTTGAAATTTCCAGCTTGAGAATTTCCTCCATTCAAAGCTGCTTCTTCAGCACCTATATTCCATAAATCAAACACAAAAATAGTTACCACTGACATTTTTAGGGCCTAGCAAATAGGGCCACCTCAATCTTTTCAACACACTTTGTTTAGTTCTTCTTTGTATTGAAAAATAACTACTTATTTCTACTGCTACCTGTTAGTCTTCACCTTTTTATGCGTGTTTGGTTTTGGTTTGTTTACTTGGGTGTTGGTTGTTTGGTCTTTTCTTATACAAAAAAAAAAAATTTGTATTCATACACCTACTATTATTTGGTTTCAAGCAAGTACCACACTCAAGTTGTAGGATGAACTGATTTCAGGTTTTAGGTCGCCCTGCTTTAGAAACTTAAATCTGCACAACACAGCCTGTATCCTGCCTTTACAGAAACGAGCCTCTCGCCATCCACTGCCAGTCTCCAAGAACAGCTTTTGTGTTCATTTCCTCTTTCATAACTAAGCATTGTGCAATGAAGTGCTTGGCAATAAGGTCTCAGAATATGTAAAGATGCTAAAATCTTCTCATCCTTCACTGCACTTCGCAGAAAGTTAACTTTGGGGGAGAAGAGATAGTTTCAACAAAACACAGAAGCTTGTCATCTTCCCAAGAGATTTTAAAGGAAGGAAACAAGAAAAAAAAAAAAAAGAGAAAGAAAGAAAAAAGTTACAGAAAAAGTTGTAGCTCCTCAGCCCCAAGTCTACCGGAGAACTTGAATGTTCACAAAATTTCTGCAGTGAGAACTGCTTTTGTAAGACAGGTCACAACAATATCAAGTCACCATCCCAGACAACACAGCTTCATAGAATGATAGAATGCTTTGGGTTGGAAAAGACCTTAAGATCATCTAATTCCAACCCCCCTGCCATAAACAGGGACACCTCACAGTAGACCAGCTTGCTCAAGACTCTGTCCAATGTGGCCTTGAACACTGCCAGGCATGGAGCATTCACAACTTCCTTGGGCAACCCATTCCAGCGCCTCACCACCCTCACAATAAAGAACTTCTTCCTTATATTTAACCTGAACTTCCCTGTTTAAGTTTGAACCTGTTACCCCTTGTCCTATCACTATTGTCCCTAATGAAGAGTCCCTCCCCAGCATCCCTATAGGCCCCCTTCAGATACTGGAAGGCTGCTATGAGATCTCCAC